>BQNB010074889.1:0-31642 GCA_026074375.1 Tanacetum coccineum | reverse complement strand
AAATCCGGGTTTGATTTTTTCTTCAATATAACACACGAATTTGATCTTGTTTAACCACAAGAATCAACCACGAATCCACACGTAGCTCTGATGCCAAATGTTATCCCACTAGTTTAATCCATTACACAACAATAATTATACCAAGATGCTAGAAAATGAGAAGAAATCTTAGAGAGAGAAAGTAGAGAGAGAAAGATGGAATATTAGATTAGAGAGAGATGGAGAGTTACAAGTTATGTGAAAGTGTAACCAACACCCTTCACCAAGTGGTGAAGGGATATTTATACTAGCCTGGCACTTGGGCTTTCTAAATGGGCCGGGCTTGGTTTAACTTGGGCTTTGAGCCCGAAACACAGACAATATTAGATTATAATCCAAGCCCGTTGAACCCGACTAGCCTATTACAATACAAGACCTAGTTTGACTTTCTTAGACCGATAACATTCTTGTTTGACTTAATATAATTAAGGCTAACACAAAACTTGTGTGATGATTTTGCGAAAATCCTGCACGACGAGTTTGAGATGAGTATGATGGGCGAGTTGAACTCCTTCTTCGGTCTTTAAATCAAACAAATGGAAGACGGAATCTTTTTCATTCAATCCAAGTACATCAAGGAGATGTTAAAGAAGTTTGGATTGGAAGATTCCAAACCAACCAAGACTCCGATGTCAACGGAGATCAAGCTCACCAAGGACGATGAAGCCGACTCCGTGGATAGCTCTAAATATCGAGGTATGATTGGTAGTTTACTTTATTTAATTGCAAGTAGGCCCAATATTATGTTTAGTGTTTGCTTATGTGCTTGTTTATAAGAGAATCCTAAGACTACCCATTTAGAAGCCGTAAAGCGTATATTTAGGTATATTAAAGGAACTAGTCACTTAGGATTATGGTATCCGAAAGGAACCAGAATAGAAACTGTAGTTTATGCCGACTCCGACCACACGGGCGATTACGTTGATCGCAAAAGCACTAGTGGCGTTTGTACGTTCATGGAATGTTGTTTAACATCTTGGTTCACTAAGAAACAAACGGCCCTTGCTATCTCCATGACTGAAGCCGAATATGTCTCCGCCGGAAAGGCATGTTAACAAGCACTATGGATAAAACAAGCTCTCATCGACTACGACATACGCCTAGACAACGTTCCTATTATGTGCGACAATAAAGGAGCTATCAACTTAAGTAAAAACCCCGTACAACACTCTAGAACTAAACATATAGAAATCCGTCACCACTTTCTACGCGATAACGTCCAAAAGGGCAATATCTCTATAGAGAAAGTTGTATCCGAAGACAATATAGCTGATATATTTACTAAGACTTTAAAACGTGAAGTATTTAATTATTTAAGATTAGGATTAGGAATGATGGAACTTATCATGGATAGTGATCCTTCATCATCCCAAAAATAATCGTATGCGGAAAATCTAATGAAGTAATTATTCATTATTCAAAAGATGTTAATTCTCATTACAAGTTCCAATTACAAAACTTCCAATCATAAACATAATCGAGATTAGAATTTACTAGATAATGAAAATATCAATAAAATGACCATAGATATCTTCAAAATCTACATGTATGGTCAATACATGAAAATTACGAAATCGATTTAAAAAGGACGAAAAGAACAATCATCGAATTGCAACTCATACTTGTGTTGACGATGCTTTGTTAAGTCTAAATGTTCATAAATGATTTTGTTATTAGTAATGGTCAAATTTATGCTAAAAGATAACACACTCCTAGTAGGATCGACTACTTTGAAATTCCATCGGGAAATTCATGACAAGTTGCATGGTTCACTCAAAACTTAGACGTCGACTCCGAAAATTATATCACATACCCCTAATAGTATGTATAACACATTCCAATTGCCAAAAACACAACACCATATCTTAATTTGCTCAAAAATCAACTCTGTCCGTATTTTTGGAAACTTGCGGACCACGGATCCACCATAGGTAGATTCGTGCGTTATTTAGGTGGATCCGTGTGTTACAGATTGCGAGTAAATAACTGATTTTAAACAAATTGGGACCACAACAAGCATTAAACAAACACACTCACAAACTCATACACCAAAACCCTCAAATAAACATAACTCTAATCGGCAATTGGAGCAACTAATCTATAAGATCATCAACAAATCATCAATCTATAACAACTATTGTAAGTGATTTCATCTTATTTTCTATTTAATTTCATATCTAGGGTTTTGATTTTGATCAAATCATATAATTTGGGGATTTTAATTTTGCTTGTTATTTTCGTATAATTAGAACTAAGATATAACAATATATAACTACTTTGATACTCAAAAAGCATAATTGAAGCGATTCGCCAATATTCAATTTTCGACAAAAACCCCAAGTTATGATTTTCACTTCTAGGAACTTTTCAAAACAAGAGTTGTTTAACTACATTGTTAATACAACGCAAAAAAAATTTCTTCATGCATTAAGACTCTTGAATGTGTATACGAAATGCTTAACTAATAGGCATTGTTTGATTCGTTTATTTAGAGCAAAATCAAACATAGGTTGTGCATCAAGGTTTGCTTATTATTATTATCACTATTTTCATTTTTATTTTTGTTAGATTCAAGCTTGGTCAATTCACCTTCACGCTAACTCCATCTCGTCTAACTCAAATCCTCAAAACTCCTCACGCCTTAGAAACCTTTTACACATCCGAATGGTCACTAAACTCTCTTGATGATCATCCCAATAACAATTACTTTGACCCCAAACATGACATCGTCATAAAGGCAATCACTACTCCTAGAACCACTCAAGCTCAACTTCTAAGAGACCCTAACAAGCTCTACATTGATGACATTTGTCCTGATTTGAAAGGATGGGAACTTTTCTTTAAAGGAAATTTCTTTTGCTCTATTGACAAAAGAAACAAGGTGAAAGCATGCACTGCATACATGCTTTACTACCTAACCATTGGAAGAAAGTTCAACTTCACTTCGATGATTATTTATCGAAATGGAGGAAGTCATAAAGAAACACAAAGGTCCCATGCCTTTTGCCATGCTTTTGACCCGTCTTTACAATCATATCCTTGCCATCTGTAACATTCCGTATTTTCAGGTCATTTACGACGTCATCTATTTTACTAATTATTTTTTTTCGTACGCGTTTACTTTTAATTCTTATTATATAGTTAAATCGCGTAAGTTAAAAATCAACAATTAGCGTAAGCGGGCACCAAACAAATTAAAGTTTACGTCAAGTAATCATTATATTATTATTACTAAAGTAATAATTTACTTATTATGTTTTATTTTTATCGGTTACGTAAAACGTTACGTTTCGCGATAAATTACGTTTAGGCATACCCGGAACCACCAAAATAAATATACGCTTCAACAAATAACCATTATTATTTCTAATGATCAAAGTTTATAAAACTTTGCCTAAGTATATCATATGTGACGCCCATATACATAAAGGAAATAAACAAGACATACAATTGATACAAGTATACAACTTACATTTACTTACAACTTATTAAATACAAGTATACCTTCAATTCTTTCTTTTATACAAGATAAATGGCAAGTAAATATCTAGTGACATCAATCCTTGAAATCATGGGATAATTCACTCCTTAGGAGACATAGAAACATAAGCCTTTATTAGCTAGCAATGTACACATCTTTAGACTTAGAAATTTAGCTAGTGATTTTGACCAAACTTTCCTTAAGACCCTCATTTGTGTTCCTTGACCACTATTGCAATCTTTTGACTAGCTAGATCATATATAATACATGTATATGAGATAAACACATACATACACTTAACACTTGGTGTAAAAGATCAAAACTCTCTCCCTTTTTCTCCTTTGAAGCCCACGGCTCAAAACACTCTTCCCACTCAATCCATACAAATTTTTCTACCACTTATACAAGCATACACACAACATATCTAAGACCTACTAAGATGGTTTGAAGGTTAGGTTAAGTATTTTCAAGTGTTGAAGCAAAGAAAGTGAAATTAGGGTTTCTTGGGAAATTAAGGTTTCTAATCTTGCAAGCTTGGTTTAAAAATCTAAACAAGGGTTTAGATTATATTTCTCATCATCATTTATCACCTTAAGGTTATCTATAAGCCCTCACCTTTTCATTTTCATGATTTTATGAGTATATTAGTTCTATATGGCAAAATCACCATTAGGATGCTTTTAAACATGTAAAACATATTTTTGCTTGTGATTATAATTTTGTACACTTATTCATGTGTTATGTGGTTGAATATATTATGGTATAATGGCTTGTGGAAGACTTGTGATTAATTTATGTAGTTAAAAAGTATATAAAAACAAAGTTATACAAATAAACTCAAAAGATATATAAGGGGCTGTTTTGGTCCGAATTTTTGGACATGGATTTTATATTTTATAAAAATAGTACGTCTCATGACGATTCCAAAATGATAAGAAACTCGAAAAACCGATTTATAACGAAAAAGATACGACGATTACAAGTTTACGATAATTAATACTTTTATAAAAATAATTTTATAAAAAGTTACTATTCATCAGGGACTTTATTTTTGGAAAAACATCATAAATAAATAGAACTTTTAAATACGAAGACGTACTCGAAAGAATCGCTAAAAACAGAGTTAAAACGAATAAGTTACGACATTTACGAGATTTACGATAACTAAATCTATAAAAATAAATACCTCGGATTATATGGTAAAATGTTATCTATCCCATGATTTAGGACTTTTAATTGTTTAAGCTTATCATGTAATGGCTTTTACGCTAAATTTTATGTTTTATCCCTTATAATGGATTTAACATTATTTTTATTTGTTGTGATGATGGATGTTTATTGCATAAAATGTATTTTTGTGCATTTGTGATTGTCATATATATATTTGCTTGTCTACTAACTTTGTTTTGTAGCAACGCATCCATAGCTCGATTACTTGGTGCCCTAAGAGAGGGGGAGTATACACCAAGGGGGAGCACTTGCAATTTTGTCGTTATTTTTTTTACTTTGCATTCGTAACCAAGTGACTTAGCATTCGTCAAAAACAAGACTTGCAAGACCCCCTCCTTCTACAACACTTTTTGCTTTGACAAAAAGGGGGAGAAGATATGTAAACTCATCTACTAAATACTTATTTAGTAACTTTTAAATAAGCATGAGTTTATATTTTGTCATCATCAAAAAGGGGGAGATTGTTAATACAAATATTCGCGCAAAAACGATATTTATATTTAATGATCTTCATGTTTTGATAATAACAAATATAATGTCATACTACGTAAAAGTTTACGTAAACAAGTTATTTAGTCGAAAGTTTACTTGACGCCGACAAATCACTTAAGGTATGAATATGGCATTATTAAACATAGTTAATGATCAAAGAAAAATATTATCATTCGCATAAATCTTTTCTAATAAAATGATTTAAGCTAACACATGATTAATTATAAGCTAGTTATATTAATCATGTAAGACAAAATAAGATTAACCATAAGTGGAAACAATCTTTCCAAATCTTCCCAAATCTAGAAAATATTTCCTTATTGGTGATAAGAAATATTTTTCTTCTAGAAGAATTTATTAAACTAGTTTTAATAAGTACAAAATAATATTTTGTATAAATTTGGGGTTAATCACAAAATGACAATTTTTGTCCCAGCTCCACCTACGGATCCACCAAAAGCACTGGACGGATACAGGAGATAGGGGATCCGTGGGTCGCACTTCTTATTCCCATGGGACATATTTGAATTTCAAAAGGTTGCCTATAAATACCAACCTCATTCTTTCATTTTAAACAACTCTTGACAAATATTTTTCTCACATGTATTTGATCTTTTATATACTCTTTGATCATTATACTTGTTACATAATTCATTACAAGTGATCAACTCATTCCACTCTTTAGTGAAGAACACTCAAGAAGACGTCAAGCTTTACGTGTTAATAGTTTAGTTGTGTCATCACGTTTGTGATAATCATTCATCTTGTATATCTTGTGTTGCGTGTATCATATGTGTATGATAGGTTAATATTTAGGCCTCAAAATACATAGTGTGTTAGATTGGTTCTATCTCGAAGTAGAACTCGGTATTTAGCTTAGTACTAGAAAAAGTGTAAGCGACGTGTACGATTTTCTCCGCCTAAAGAGAGCTTGTTGATATAGTGAAGATAACTCTCAAGTTGGGTACTTGGGGAGTGGAGTAGGGCGAAGAGGTGTTTCATAGCCGAACCACTATAAATCATTGTGTTAACGGTTTGATCTTTCTTATCTTTACTTGCTTACATTTTGTAATTTGTTTATTTACTTATTGCATTGCTATCATATACACTTGTGTATATCTCTTGAATTCACATAAGTCGACAATCTAAGTTTTAATTTTAAAACGGCAAAAACTATTCAACCCCCGTTCTAGTTTCCACATTCCATTCACCCTGTTGTCATACTCTCTTATATGCAGTGTTCTTTCATCAATTAAATTCTTAACAAATTCCATGTGTTGGATCAGTGTATCATGGAATTGTGGAATCTCGATTCGAGTGTGTTCTATAAAGTACTTGCTTGTCATTTGACCATCATAATCCGAAGAAAACCATGAATCGATAAACTGCTAAAATTATGTCACAGTATTCTGAAAGCAACCATTGATCCAATCTCTAGGAATTTCTTCTTTATTAAGTTGCTTTTCAAGTTGATCCATGTTGAGGAACACTATGCTTGTGAAAGTCTGAACATCTTGACTAAAGAGTGTCATGAATGCCCGTTTGAATCCATCCCCGGTTCGAGTTCCATTTAAGTATTTGTCTGAGAGAACCATAAGGTGTGAATGAAGTAATCTAAAATATACCATGCATCTCTCTTTTTCTTTTGACACCTTATCTTGAATTGCATGTATATCTTTGTCACCGGCTTCCATGATAGGATTATGTAAAGCACTTGTAGACATTTTGATGATATGTGAATGGATATTGGATCTTAAGTAGATAAAGTGATGTGTTGTTTGATTGACATTTTTGAATTCCGAGTTGGTTTTGATTGCTTGATAACCTTGTGTTAGAAACCGTGTAAACGAAGTACTAACAAAGAAACATATGAGATATTAAGTGTTTAAAGTTAACAAGTTAAAAATCATTACCATTTTAACAACCTAGGACAAATGATGCAAAAAGGTTTTAACTTTAAGGTTTGTTTTGACTTTTGATTACGTTGTAAAGCTCAACATATCTTGAAAGTCTTAGTTTGATTAATGATTGTCGTGTTTAGGCATAAAGTCTTAAACTTTCTTGGATTAGTCACATGTTTGTAAATCACAAGATCTTAATTCACAAGAGTTATTCCTCAACTTTCTAAATTACAAAAGTTATTCCTCAACTCTCTAAATCACAAACGTTAATCCTTAAAATTCTTAAATCACAACATTTTGAAAATTTTGAAAAATCCTTAAACCGCAAGATATTTTCAAAAATCTTACATCGCAAGTTTGTTTTGCAAGATTTCTTAAATCGAAAAGTTATTTCGCAAAATCTTAAGCCGTAATTTTTTACTCGATCTAAACCGTAATATTAAATCGCAAGAATATATTTTGCAAGTTTTTATTTCGCAAAATGTATTTCACAAAATCTTACGCAAAATTCTTTCCTCGATATAAACCGCAATATTAAATCACAGTTTCAATTCGAAAGAGTATATTTCGCAAGTTCTTATTTTGCAAATGTTAAGTTACACAACTTTGTCAAATCTAGCGATTGTTTAGATCGTTTTGATTTATTTTGTAACCCCTTTTTTTAAACCGCAAGATATAACAAAGATATAAATCGCAAACCTTTTTGAAAAATTAAAAAAAAACTTAAATCACAAATCTAAAAATTTATAAATCGCAAAATTATTTTTTTTAAAATTGCAAAATAGACTTTTTAAAATCGCAAATTTAAAAATTTTAAATCGCAAAAAGTATAAAGACTAAACCGCAAAAAAAAACTAAAACACAATGTTAAGCTAGAAATTTAACAACTTTTTGATTTATTCTAAGTCTAAGCACGCTTTTACATGATAAAAATCTAAACTTTAAGTTTTTGACACTTTAAAATCACAAGTTTTGATTTTTAAGACACGAATAAGTTTTAAACCTAAAATAAGCCACGAAAATAAGCAACAACACACACAATCTCTACCCCTAGCGATTGATACCAATTGTTATTCCAATACATGACTATATTATCATGATCCAAACACACAAACAATGATAGAAATTACAGAGAAGAAGAGAGGTGGAAGGAAGGAAATCTATTTCTTACCAAGTGGAATGTTACCAACCAATACCATCCTAACAAGCTAAGAGGGTTGTATATATAGGCTCACCAAGAGGATGATATGCCTAAGGTTTGTTATATGGGCCGGGCTTGGCTTATGTTGGGCTTTGACCCAAAACATGGACAATATTAGCTTAAAGTTCAAGCTCTTGAAACCCGACTAGCCTATTACAATAATTACAAAGTTCCTAAAATGTAAAGACCCGTCATATTACATAATGAATTTACTTCCTTTGTTTGACTCAATATTTTGAGGCTTACAAACATATTTGCAACCGATTAGCAATGGCACATAAATCCGTTGCAAAAATTAAAGAAATTTCTTTTATACTTATTTTTGTAAATATTTCGTTGCAAATCAGTCAAGTTTATTTGAATTTTGTAATGAATTTGCAATGTAACATTAAAAAGTATATAAAAGAAACTATTATTTGCTATCTTGCAAAAATCGTTGCCAAATTTTGACAACAGAATGACTAAATTGATTTAATTTCAATTTATTTTTAATAATTCGTTGCAAATCCATTGCAAAATCATTAAACAAAATATTCAAAGTAAATATCAAAAGAAAATAGTATGTATTACCGTTGCATGCAAAATCACTGCAATATTTTGTATAATTGCTATGGTTTGTAACGAACCATGATCTTAATTTAATTTCTATTTATTTTTAATATTTTATTCCAATCCGCTTGCAATTTATAAAATAATTGTTACGGATTTGCAACGGTAACTACTAGAATTTTGTTTTCTATTTGTTTTCAATATTTCGTTGGTATTTCCGCTGTAAAAATTTGAAATAATTGCTACGGTTATGTAACATATATTATATATATTTTTATAATTCTGCTAGATATTTATAAATAATTTGCTATGGATTTGCAACGAATTTCGTAAGTTTAGTTATTTCTTACTATTCATTGTCAACATGTATAGTAATGTTTTATGTTGCACTAGTTGTATTTGTTTTTTATGTGTTGCAATAAGTTTGTGTTACGTATTTATTGGTTGTTAAGTTATATGTTGTTTTAAGAAGTTATATTATAGATAATATTGGGTTGTAATGTGTTGCTTGACGTAATGTGATTTTCATTGGTTATATTTAGTCTTTATTTGTTGAAATTAGGTGTATTGTTCTTAACTTTATAATCTGGTAAATAGGAAAGATGGCAAGTCGACTTATGTCTTGAACACATCATAGTGTGATTTTTTTGTATTGAATATCATCATGTATGAAAGCAAAATAAAGAATATTATACAACATATGTTTGGGAAATAATGAGGAGTATGAATACATTTGTTAGCCGGAAAAAAATTGAATTTGATCACATTTGTTCATAAAATTGTTGGACAATCGTTCATGTTGCTACTAACACGTATGGAATAAGCAATATCAAACATACCAATACATGTTGGAAGCCATATTATGAACCAATTGGTTTTGTACATCTAAACACTTGTTCCTCAGTTGTGATGGATATCGCGTAGGAGATCTGGGAATTATGAGAGAAGACATATTTTAAACATAAAGACTAGAAATCAGAAATAATATTTGAGGTGCCAACACTATTTAACAGATGGTAGATTATAGGGTTTAAATGTGATAGACTACAAGCTTTAAGAGTTAATTAAAGTAAACTAAAGATTTACTAAGTAGTAAAGTGTAATAGGTTTGAACCTTGAAGTGGCCACACCGACCTCCTGAAAAAGGAGGGATTTATCTGGTTTAAGTCTGTATTGTGGTGGGTTCAAACCCTGTGGATTAGTCGGTCATAAGGTCAGAAACAATGGTTACCAAAAAATAGTGTAATAGGTTTGTTTGTGTATGCTCTGTAAAACGTATTTAAGAAAGGATTTGGGATGGTTGTGTTGTTTGGTTCCCCATGTTGAACGGTAAGGACCGGATGGTATGATGAACAGTAAGGACCAGATGGTATGATTGAGATAATTAAGCTCGAGTAACACTTGAACAAACCATCTTTGTAGTGTGCGAGAGTTACCGTGTGTAATGGTTGTGCTAAGTGTATAAGCTTACTTGGGGATGTTGTGGATGCGTTTCATTTATAGTTAGGCATTAAGGTTTAGAGATAAACCTTTTAAAGAGTGATCAACGGTTGTAAGGGCACACAATGATCATCCAGTAAACATAAAAGGAGGAGAAGTGTAACCATTCTCCCTATCTCATACAGTTTGGTGCTAGTTGTACAACCCACTGTCAGGGGTCGGATGGTACATCCTTAATTGTTATTGACAATTGGGGGAAAACAGTCCCATACATGAGTACATATGCGTAAGAGATGAGTTATCAGACCAAGTGTGGAATGGGTTTGTGAGCGAGCTATCATCAGGTGAGTACAGATTGGCATTTGTTTTGGCCTTGATCCGAGCATGTGATTGATGGGCTTAGGGAATAATATTGATACACTGTCAAGGTTAAATAATTGCACTAGACAACTCATATAGGTTTGTTGGAACATTTAATGAATTAAATATAACTAAGTACCATCCAAAATAGTCAAGATAAATAGTTATATATAATTTTTGTAGGGACTACTGACCATTAGTAGACATGCACTACATTCGACCCACTAAGTTAGGAGATGGTTATACATTATGCTTGCGAATCATATAATTAAGTTTCTAGAAGGATGGTTATGTGAACACATTTTCTCCTCATCTGATTTTCATCCGAGTTCTTTTTATTTTTGTTTTCTTTATTATATTATTTTATGTTTTTTAAAACTTTGATCACGTGGATATTAAACACAGTCGTTGTTTTTATAATTTACTTATTGCAAACGAGTTTCATTTGCTTTAGCGAACAACCGACCTGGTCTTACCGAGTCTATAGGATGTGATGTATAGTTTTAATACGTATAATAATATAAAGTATACAAAATTCCAAAACTACCATTGAGGACAAAGGTAATAGGAAAAATCTTACAAAAATACTACACGTTTAACCGGTAAGTGATTACCGGGTCGTTTTCCTAAAGATTTATGAAATTGAGACCTTGTTTGTTATTTGGACAATGACTTGAATTGGTTCGAAGATGATTTATTTTCTAAAATCCTAATAGTGAGCAAATAAAGGGACAATTAAATCTAACTACGAAAAAAAACAATAACGAGAAATTAAGTAAACACAAAAAATAAGCTAGAACACTAAAATTAAACCCTAAATACTTTTCTAAACTTTTTCTAATCCTAAATGACTATTTAAAAGTAAAAAGTTAAGGAAATCCTAAACCGATGATGTGTAAAGTAAAAAATAAAGAAAACAAGAACGGGAATCAAATTCCGTTCTTTAAAAAGTGACTTACTTAAATTTTAACCCTACGAAATTACTTTTTAAACCTAAGCCTAGAAAATGATGAAAGAAAATTTTATAGAAAAGAAAATTATTTTTTTGATTATTTTTCTATTTTTTATGATTTTTTAAAGTTTTTAATAAAAATAAATGTTTAAAAATATAAAACTAATCCTAAAAATTCTAAGAAAATTACTAAAAGTGTAAAACAACAAAACTGATTTTATAAAAATAGTGACTAAAAATAAGCTGAAAAATTAAGCCCTAAAAAGCCAGAAACTAGCTACGGCATATTTATTTAAAAAGGAAAGGAAAAAGGTGATAAAAGGATTTTAAATGCAACTTATTTCGAAAAAGTCCCAAGGGCGCAGTTCACTAGTGTGTGTGTTTGTGGGGCGAGTGTGTGTGTTTGCGGGGCGAGTGTGTGTGAAGCTTGAGGACACAGGTTCGAATCCTACCTCAAGCTTTTTGCTATTTTTTATTTTTTTGAAAATTCAAAAAGCAAAGTTGTAAAACTAATGAAAACTAACAAATTTTATAAAAAAGCAAAATACATTTTGAAATTAAAATGAACACTGAAAAAGTGAAATGAAAAAGCTACTTGAGTTATTTTAACTATGTTTTGGTTTTTTTAATGAAAAGACTAAATAAGCTAAAACTAGACTCTAATAAGCTATGAACTACTAGGAACCAACCTAATAAGCTATTAAAAACTAAGACTAAGCAAAAACTAAAGGTAATAAGCTTAAAACCTCAATTAAGCACTATATGAAAAACTGACAACCAAACAGTCCCTTAAGGTGACTTTGAGCTTATTTTTAGATAAGCTAAAGGATCCTTATGGACTTTTAGATTACACTATCCTAAACCCTGGCCAAAAAGCTCTCTAAAACTTCTTTTGAAAAGCATTTTGAAATTCATTTGCTTAATGAAAAACCCCCTTGAAAATTGCTTATCTACTCAGTATGTACTGAGTTTTTAAAAAGACAAATTGCTTATTTGCAGCTTAAAAACAGATAGTCAAACAACCTAGTTAAGCTAAAATAAACTCAAATAGATCAACTCTACTATAAATTCTACTTGTAACCTAAAAATTAAATCCTAAAAACTAAATTAAACTTCTGATAATTGAGATTAAAAAGTCCTACTTGTTGTATCCTATGCTGATGTATTTGACATGATTATGGCTAAATCTCAAAATAAAAAGTGCAAGCCTAAGATACTTGATTTGAACATCATTTGAAAACAAAATAAGAGCACAATAAGAGACAGATTCAACTAGAACATTTTGAACTTAAAATGATTATACTTCTAAACTAATACTAGCAGATTCTAACTACAACTATCAAACTTAGTAAACACTAGATTAAGCCTAAACTAAGCTCTTAAATCTTACTCTTACAAACCTAATATGAGATTAATAATGAAATCAAAGGACCAAATGGCCTCAAACAGTACTAACATGAGTTAGTACTGCTTGATCCAAACACCCTCTTATTTCTCTTAAATCCATATTTGGCTTATGAAGATGAGATTTAAATCACACAGATCAAATACCAGATATTAATAAGCTTTTAACAAGCCTAATAAACAATTTTAACCAACTAAATAAGCAGAATTAATAAGCTACTTCATTATGCAATTATTTTTGGTTTTTTATGACAATTTTATGATAGATTAATGAAACTAAGATTTTAACCTAGCAATCAAACATAATAAGCAACTAACAACTTTTTAAGCTCTAATAAGCTAAACTAAGCAACAATAAGCAGATAATAAGTAGCTATAAGCTAAGATGTAGAATTAAGCTATAAAAAAGGAAAGTGAAAGCTTACAAAATCCTTAGCTTAAACAAGGCTTATTAAAGCTCGAGGAGCTACTTTACAAGCTCTAGCTTATCCTAGGACAAGCTGGTAGGGTCTTAGAAGTCCTTCCATTATTGACTTCCCTTCCAAAAAAGCTATGGTAAATTTGATTGTGGATTTTGAATAAGATAAGCTCAACTAAGCTTTTGAGAGCTTAGTTGAGTAATTAGCTATCTTAAAAGTAGATATAATTAGGGGTGAGCATATCGGACCATCAACCGGACCGGACCGAAGGTATTTCGGTCCGGTCTGCGGTCTGGTGTTTTAGACCAATTCGGTCCTCGGTCCGGTCGGTCCGACCAAAAACCCGAAGATTAAGCCTTGTAGGACCGGACCGAAGACCGACCCGGACCGGATCGACCCGGACCGGACTGTACCATTTCGGTTCGGTCCTCGGTCTGGCATTTTGGGTACTTTCGGTCTCGGTCCAAGGTCGGTCCGGTCCGGTCCTTGGACCGTGCTCACCCCTAGATATAATAACTTATTGAGAGCTTATTAGAACAATTGAAAGCTTATTAAACCATTTTACTCTTAGAGTAAAAACTAAATCCAACACAAGATTAAAGGAAACTTTAAATTTTAATAATAAAAACTGAATTACAATACTTTTTAAATGAAGATTACAAAAATCTAAAAGACATTAAGCTAAAAATACAATAAGCTACGTCTACACTAATCTACTTCTCTATTAAGCTAGACTCTCCTTGTGAGAGAGACAGGACTTGTATTTATAGCCAGAGATAGATGCTTCTAGGACTTCAAGTTTGTTAGACGCTCCTCTTAATCTGAACCCTCCATTATTTCCAATTATTAGATCCTCTCTTGAAGTCGTTGGATTAGAATCAGTCACACAGATCGCCACGCTGGCACTCCCACTTCTTTGGAGCATGTGTGTTTTATTTGCACTAGTTTTAGTGCAAAGTATTCATTTGGAGTGTGCTTTTTTAGATTGGTGAAATGTCATTTGTGTCAGAGCTGGCAGACTTCAACCAATAAGCATCAAAGAGTGACGAGTCTTCTGCTGAGATGGCACCTCGCACTAGAATCTTTTGCTTCCATGTCAATTAAGATTGGGAGATGGGATTTTTACTTGATTTTAACTCAGGGTAAAACTTGGGGACGAAAGGTGTACAGTAACACCCTTTCGCGCCCTTTTTTTAACCGTTATATAACGAGTTTTGCCTCTTGGGCTTTATAATAAAGGATTGGGCCGGGTGAATTTTGTTTTGGGTTATAATTAAAAAGATAACAACCGTTAGCCTTTTATATTAAAAGGACTAACGGTGTTAGTCATTCAAGGACCATTTTTGTTATATGTTAAACAATATGGGCTGTTTTGGGGTTTCAAGGGTTTTGTCTTGATGTGTTGACTTTGGTTGACTTTATATTGACCAAGGTTTGACCATTTGACTAGAAAACTTGAATCCTTTCCGTCTCTTGTGCACTCTATCCGTTCCCGTGTCCGTGTTTGCCCAATTTTGACCGTTTTCATGTGATATTTGCAATATCCGTACCTACACATCACCAAACAACAAAACACACATATACAAGCATATTTATGCACATTTTCATCATTTTAGGGCTTGTTTTGATACACAAATAATATGTGATTTCTCACATATCAGGATGCACGATCAAATATACTTTCTAAGAGTGTTACTATTTCTTGAAATATACGGTTTATAGTTTTAGAGCTCAAGATTAACACATTAGTATACACAATGAATCATCACGATGATAAATATTTAGGAACTCACACTTTATAACAAATGCGTGTTAAGGTTTTTATTTGCTCATATGCTTAGCATAAATATTTTTGCTATAGCAAACTTAAATCATGAATACTAACTGAATCTAAGAAACTCAATATCCAACACCCGATCTGATATAAGTTGCCCCGGATCATCTCAAACCCCATTCATAAAAAAGTGTGAATTGGTGGGAACACCATGACCTCGGGTTCCTTTTGGCACCAACCATTGTTCACCCCACAAGTATATTAGGCCACCGCTTAAGCTAATATAAACAAACTATTTTAGGTTTTTTTTGTATGAAACTTATACACATCATGCAATTTACGGGTCAGCTGGGGTGAACGAGTTTGTAGGGGCAAACAGGTTGGTTGGGTTAGAAGCGTCAACATCAACCGGAGTTAGAGAGTCTAATGAGGTGGGAGAGTTAAGTGATGGGTCAGACGGTTGAGCTTGGATGCGTTAATGACAAGTCACGTGATCATATGGTAAGTATCAAAACCTCTTTTCGATTAGCCACTTTTAGTAAATAACTATTAATGCTATATGTATGTCTAGTTTTTCATATAATTGTTTTTTAATGCACATTCAAATAGTTTTCAAGTGCTTTTGCTGATCGAAACATTTAAAGAAATTCGTAGTTATATTAGTTGTGTTGTCTATCTCGATTGAGCTAAATTAACTATAATCGAATACTTAGTTTATTTTATGAGTGTTAAAACATTGCACAGTAGAGACTAATCTTGTAATATAGCTCTTAATCAAAGCAGATATCTACATAGATTTATGTCGAATAAGCCTTCTTGAAGTTACTACTACTAAGGTTTGTGTTACCGCTGCTAAGTTAAAATTAATGCTGTCCATTAACTTTAATGAAAAATATGCTAAGTAGTTAGTACTACCAGTATAAAGGTAGTACTGCTAGTTCATAGTTACTACTGTTACTATATATTAGTATTGCTAGCATAAAGTTAGTACTGCTAGTGTAAAGTTAGTACTGCTAGTGTAAAGTTAGTACCGCTGGTGAAGATTGGAGAAAATATTCTAAGTAGTTACTACTGCTTATACACAGTTAATGCTGCTGGTGTATAAGTTACTACTGCTTGTTCAAAGTTAATGTTGCTGGTACAAAGTTACAACTGCTGAAAGATTACAACTGCTGAAAGATAAAGATTGCTTGAAGATCAAGATTACTTATGAGATAAGGATTGTTATTTATAGAATATATCTTTGAGAATAATCTAAGTTTTAGTAATATATTGTAAATCGACTAGGACTCTTTGGTGTATAAAAGGAGGTCCTAGGGCATAGAATTTTATGTATCTTAGTCGTATAATTCATAGCTTTAAGGTTTGTAACCCTAATACTAGGAGAGTGTTCGTATTATTTATAATAATAATATTGGAGCTTTTATTGTTAAAATTATATTGTTTTGTGTTACTGTTTCATTGAAGAGTTCTTCTTATTAATTAAAGATTAGATTCCGCATAATCTTTAATATATTCAACAAAGTTCCTTAACTAAGTTGTGTTAGATTTATCTAGAATAACTAAACCTTAACAAGCATAAAGAATTTAAGATCTATTGAAGTGGGATCAACAAGTGGTATCGGAGCTTGTTGAAAAGCTTTGAATAAGAAGAACCATTTTGAATACACAAGATCTCTTTGCCAGAAGATACGGATTCAGAATCTGCACATATGGTGGCTGCATCTAAAGTTCCCATGCTCAAACCTGGTGAGTTTGAGATCTAGAGGATGAGAATAGAACAATACATCTAGATGATTGACTATGCTTTATGGGAGGTCATAGAGAATGGTAACTCAGCCCCAAAAACAAAACTTGTTGAAGGTGTTGAGACTATCTTACCTCCTACAACGGTTGAAGAAAAGGCTCAGAGAAGGTTAGAGATGAAATCTAGAAGCACTTTGATGATAGGCATTCCTAATGAACACTAGTTAAAGTTTAACTCAATCACGGATGCAAAGTCGCTGCTGGAAGCTATTGAAAAAAGATTTGGGGGTAATGCTGCTACAAAGAAAACTTAAAGAAATCTCTTAAAGCAGCAGTATGAAAACTTCTCTACTCCTAGCTCAGAGACCCTTGATCAAACCTTTGATAGGCTACAAAAGCTTGTGAGTCAGCTGGAGATTCTGGGTGAAAACCTTTCACAAGATGATGTGAACCAAAAGTTGTTAAGAAGTTTGTCTCAAGAATGGAACACACATGCTGTTATGTGGAAGAATAAGCCTGAAATAAAGAATAAGCATGGATGATCTCTACAACAATCTCAAAGTGTATGAACCTGAAGTCAAATGGGCATCAAGCTCAAGTACAAACACACAAAACATGGCTTTTGTGTCCTCTAACAACTCAAGCAGCACTAATGAAGTAGTTAATACTGCTCATGAAGTTTCTGCTACTAGCACTCAAGTTAATACTGCTTACTCTACAAATATTGATAACTTAAGTGATGCTGTTATTTATTCATTCTTTGCTAGTACTTAATAGTTTATGTGTGAGAATTCTGTAAATTTACAGAGTACTTGGTGTATATTAGCAAAAGGCGCGCATTCTTGAGCTTAAACAAAGATATTTTGAAGATTAACTATTCTGTCACCCAATACGCCATATCTATCAAGGAAGATACGGCGTATACGTGCCTGCACTCACCAAAGAACACAAAGGAAAGAAGATCAATACGCCGTATGCAGAGAAGTCCAATACGCCGTATTAGAGAAATAGTATGAGAATATTCCAGAAGATATCAAACGTGGTCCCTACTCCAAAAAACCCCAATACGCCGTATCCAATACATTGGATACGCCGTATCGACACTGACTCCAGACCCTATAAATACAAAACTCAAAAATGAGTTTTAGGTGTGCTAAATCATATTCTCGATACCTAAACCACAAAAGTCTATTTTCAGAGGAGAAAAAGAGTAAAAGAGGTCTTGCAACGCATTCCAATCCATAGAAGACAACGTGTAATTTCTTATATTTTTGTAATCGTTCAGTTTTTGGTATCATTCGTTAACTCGGTTAGTTACCTTGGCTAAAACAATTACTCTTGTATTAATTATTATGTTTGAAGGCTAATACCTTCGGGTATTAGCTATTCTTATGAAGATCTGAATGTTTCATTTTGTTTATATCTTGATTTTTTAATTTATCGTTGTATGCTTGTTTATGTTTATCAATATACTTGTGTACGTGCTATTGCATGCGACCTATCATTCAACTGGATCTAGTAATACAGACCAAGTAATCTAGATGCCGGAATAGCTCTCCATATAGTAATTTATACATCTAGAATAATAGGATCACAAGTATTGTCCTTTTAAAATCATGATAAGGATACGCTTCTGGCTTAACTAGTTAACAGAAACTGCCTTTGGTTTATTGAACATATTAACTAGTAGGTGAATCTAGATAATTAAATAAATAATGGTCTGGTTCCATTAGATAGTTAGACAAGTAGACTACTAGAGTATAAATTTCCATTAAGCAATAAGTGGGTAAAGTCTCTATGAGCTAGGGTTTAACAAGATCACCGTTGCTTTAATCCCTAAGATAGATTATAATCAGCAAATAAGGATGCTTTATGCAGATGCTTTAATTGTGACAGAATTAATGTGTCTAGGTCTTAGGATGAAGTCCCGCCTAAGTCTAAGAATGATATGCCTCTTTGAATAAGTATCATAGCACTGATAAAACAAAACAACTTCTAATCGGATTAATGATGGGGGGGCTAATACAGTTAGTTTTCTATTCATAAGGCTCGACCGTTTTTTTTCTTCTGTTAATTTTGCTTGGTTGTATTAAGTGTTTTGAATTGATTGTAGTCACCAACCAAACCCGTGCCAGTCTCTCAGGCTGAAACCCCCTTTTACCTGTTAGAATTAGGAGTAGAACTAACATAGGATTAGCATAGGTTTGACTTAGATTAGAATTAACTTAGATTAGATAACCAAGATATAAATAAATTGAGAGATTTAACCTCGCTTCAAGTGTTCAACACCCTACTTACCACGAATCTACCACCGACCGGGTACACTGCCCGTTAAAGTGTTGAATCATAAAAATATACACCACAAAATGACACATCATGATGCAATGCACAACCCATCCTGACTACTCAGTATTCTCTTAAAAGAAGTTTGTTTCATTTCTTACGGAGATCAACACATTTCTATCGACTTTCTCATTCCGAGACCGTTGATATTGAAAAGGTGGCAGTCCGCTCCAGCCTCATATTACCAAATAACAAATGTGCACTTATAAAGTCTAGAGCCATCGAGATCAATCAAAAATCTCACTAAGACACAAATTCCAATATACAAAATGCCGTACATCGTTATACAACATTTGGTATCAAAGTGTCCCACGCATTATCCTTGTGGTAATTGCTAGAACATTCAGAGTGATACTCTTTAGTATTCACAATGATGAATAGAAATCCTTCTAGAGTCAACATCAATCAACTCTGTAGTAGGTGACTTGCGAGATTCTAAATGAATCAAGCTTGTGTCATCTGGATATCGATTTTGGTCTAGTACATGAACTGATGACTTAATCAGAAAGATAGTAACTATCTGATTCATTCTTACCGTGTTGTCTGCTTTAAGACGCTCCGGTAACAAGAACGGCTAGTGTAGCTGCGAAACCCTGTCAAGGAGATTCTTTTAAATTCTACCTGACCACAGGCAATGTTTATACTGATTAACGGGTAACCATGGTTATTTCAACCGTATTCGACGAAGTAAAATACACTTTTGTCCATATATGTTTATCACTAACCTATACTTGTAGGTTTTCCCGATGGTAGCAGCTTCTAGTCCACGTTGATTCAAGATTTAAGACCTTATGCTCAATCGTCAAAGATGAATACATGATGAAAGCTCAAGCACATGTGTCAAAGTCTTTTGCAATCTCTGATGTATAAGCACTTCCTCAAAAGAACATTTATTGACAAGATTGTCGGACAATAACAAAGATATATCTTACAAATGAATCAAGTACTACTCCTCCCATTATGTGGTACAAGTAATCATATTAGGAATTTAGTTTTTAGTGAAGTAACGATCATTATCGATCTCACAAGCCTTAGTAATAGTTAGTCAATTTAATGTAATATCTAAGTAATCTAATCAGGCTGGCTTATAGAAAGTCTAAGGAAAGCCCATAGAAAGCCCTGCCCGGCCCAACTATGTAAGTATATAAACCCTCTCCACACATGGAGAGGGTGTTGGTTGTTCATTTTTCTCACATTACACTAAGCTAATATTATCCTTTTTCTTTCTCTCTCTAAGTGTTCATCTAACCATCTCTTTCCCTTTCTAAAACCCAAAGTGAATCCTATCATACACGTGTTAAGATATTCTACAATTGGTATCAAGAGCTATAGGGTGTTTGTGAAGGTTTTGTGTGCGTTTTTTATACCCTTTTGTTCGTGTATATTGGTTCAAATCCATCAAAAGGTTTTCACCTTTTGAGGGTTTAAAAACCATAAAGCTTTTAAATTTCTTTCTTAGTTATCTTAGTATAGACTAGAAGTACAAGAAAATCTTTCAAAAACCATAAAAAATATCATCTTTTTGAGTCTTTTTGGTTAAAAAGAGGGTTTTGTAACAAGAATCTTGATTTCAAATTTTTCGTGTCAAAAACGTTAAAGTTTGTGTTTTTAAGGTTCTAATAGTCTTAGATAGGTAAGAAGTACAAGAAAAATCAGGTAAAAACATCAAAAAGTAAGTCTTTTTAAGATTTTTGTTTTTTGAGTTTCGTAGTGTTTTGGGTGATTTATACGTGCTACATAGACGAATTATACGTAGTTCCTTGTTAAGGCAATTTATACGTTTGTTCTATAGGCGAAGTATACGTGGTTCTTTGGTCAGGCGATTTATACCTATTCCATAGGAGATTTATACGTTTATTCCTATAGGCGATTTATACAAGAATCTGGTCAGGCGAAGTATACGTGTAATCTTGTTAAGGCGATTTATACATTTGCAAAGGCGATTTATACATTCGTTTAACAAAGGCGATTTATACATTCCTTTTGTAAAGGCGATTTATACGTATAATTTGTTAAGGCGATTTATACATTATATTTGCAAGGGCGATTTATACATTTTCAAGGGAGAACTATACATGTTCATTAGGTGAATTATACGGTTGTTCTTTGATTTGTAAAATCCTGTGAAAACTTGATTTCTTGGTTTTATCAAGAATTGTAAAATCCCATGTATTTCGACAGACTCAACTTCATTAATCAAAACTCACTTTAACACAATAACCTTCAATCACTGTTCGATCATCTTAATCTTATCACATTGAAATGGATTCAATTATTTCACTTAGACAAAAGAATACTCTTGCTGAGTACATGATACTCTCCGGTGCTGACAATCGTCCACCTATGTTGGACAAAGACCTGTATGATTCTTGGAAAAGTATAATGAAATTATACATGCTAAATAGAGAGCACAGAAGAATGATACTTGAATCAGTTGAACATGGTCCTCTCATTTGGCCTACGGTTAAAGAGAACGGAGTGATCAGAACAAAGAAATATGCTGAATTATCTGCTACTGAAAAAATTCAAGATGATTATGATATGAAAGCTACCAATATCATTCTTCAAGGTCTACCTACTGATATTTATTCACTTGTGAATCATCACAGAGTTGCTAAAGATTTATGGGAAAGAATTCAATTACTGATGCAAGGTACCTCTTTGACAAAGCAGGAAAGAGAGTGTAAGCTGTATGATGCATTTGATAAGTTTACTCACATCAAGGGGGAATCACTTCACATGTATTACTTGAGATTTATTTAGCTGATTAACGATATGAACATCTACAAAATGAAAATGGAGCAATTTTAAGTTAATACTAAGTTCTTAAACAACCTTCCACCTGAAGGGAGTAAGTTTGTGACTGATGTCAAGCTTGTTAAAGATTTACATACCTCCAACTTTGATCAACTTCATGCATATCTTGAACAACACGAACTCCATGCAAATGAAGTCCGTATTATGCGTGAACGCAATCAAGATCCACTTGCATTCGTTGCAAATCAGCAGATGACACCACCTCACTTCAACACTTATCAGTCTTATCAATCTTTTTACAACAATCCTCAACTTCAACAACAGTTTTCACCATCACAACATGGATCAATTCAACCTAATCAATATTACTCATCTCATTATCTATCATAAACTCAATTCAATCATTTATCCATTCCACCATCACATACATTTCAGTCTCAAATGAATCATCAAACCTCAACTGTTCCAAAAGTAATTCCACAAGTTGCTTATCAATCACCTCAAGCTCCTACACAACTTATGACAGAGTCACCGTTTGTAGACTCAGGTTTTGCTGTTCCTGTGTTTTCTCCTGGAGATGATCCAATTGCTTGTCTCAATAAAGCAATGGATTTTCTAACCGCTGTAGCTTCTTCAAGGTTCCCTTCTACCAATAATCAACTCAAAACTTCCTCTAATCTAAGAAACCAAGCCACTATTCAAGACGGCAGGGTTACAGTGCAACAAGTTTAGGGGAGATAAGGGCAAAATTATTCTGGTACTACGTATAAGGGCAATGCTACTAGTTCAAGGGGAAATACTACAAGCGAACATGCAAGAGTTGTTAAATGCTACAACTGCCAAGGTGAAGGACATATGGTTAGGAAATTCACTCAGCCTAAGCGACCAAGGAATGCAACATGGTATAAAGAGAAAGCGATGTTAGTAGAAGCTCAGGAAGCTGGACAAATATTGGATGAGGAGCAACTCACATTTCTTGCAGATCCAGGAATTCCAGCAGGTCAAGCTCAAACAATCATTCCTCACAATGCTGCTTTCCAGACTAAGGATCTTAATACTTTTGATTCTGACTGTGATGATCTCTCAAATGCACAAGCGATTCTTATGGCCAACATTTCCAACTATGGTTCTGACATTATCTCAGAGGTACCTAATTCTGAAACCTATCTGAATGATATGGATAATCAAAGTGTGCATGCATTGCAGGATTTTGAACAATCACCAGTTATAGATTTCACAGATAATAAGATATCTAGTGATAGCAATATCATTCCATATTCTTAATATTTACAAGAAACACAACAGGCAACTGTTCAAGATACTAATTTGCAGGCACAACAAGATTCAATGATTTTATCTGTGATTGAACAAATGTCCGAACAAATGATTAATCATGTAAATAATTGGGAAAAAGGCTAATAAGGAATAGAATAGTGAATCAATAACCGTTGAGCTTGAGAGATATAAGGAAAGGGACGTCTTAATGTTGATTTAAGCAATCGTGAAAAAATGATTGATTCTTAAATGGATGATATGATTAAAGAGAAACTTGCACTCAAAGAACAAGTTGACTCACTTGAGCAAAATCTTTCTAAACAAATCAAAGAAAAGGAATCTTTATTCAAAACTTTTACAGTTTTCAAAAATGAATCCAAAGAAAAAGAAAATAAATATATGGAAAATGAAATTGATTTGGAAAAGAAGATTAAGGAACTTGATAATATTATTTGTAAAGTGGGTCAATCTGCTCAAACAGTGCACATGTTAACTAAGCCACAAGCGTTTTATGATAATACACACAAACAAGCTCTAGGTTATCAAAATCCGTTTTATCTTAAGAAAGCTCAGCGGATAAAACCAACCTTGTATGATGGTGTTGTTATGTCTAATACACATGTTGCTATGCCTGTGATTGATGATGAAGAAACATTGATTTTGGAAGAAGAGAGTCGATCAAAAATGTCTGAAAAAGCAAAGGATCCTGAAGTTATTGCAAAGAAAATTTCTCATAAACCTATCGATTATGAAAAATTAAATAGACTAACTGAAGATTTTGGAAAACGTTTTTCTCCACAACAAGAATTATCGGCTGAACAAGCCTTTTGGTTTCATATACTCAATCCAACCATTGAACCTTTTTTTTTTTTTTTATTTTTGTTTTTTTTTTTTTTTTTTTTTTTTTTTTTTATTTTTTTTTTTTTTTTTTTTTTTTTTTTTTTATTTTTTTTTTTTTTTTTTTTTTTTTTTTTTATTTTTTGTTTTTTTTTTTTTTTTTTTTGTTTTTTTTTTTTTTTTTTTTTTTTTTTTTTTTTTTTTTTTTTTTTTTTTTTTTTTTGTTTTTTTTTTTTTTTATTTTTTTTTTTTGTTTTTTTTTTTATTTTTTTTTTTTTTTTTTTTTTTTTTTTTTTTTTTTTTTTTTTTTTTTTTTTTTTTTTTTTTTTTTTTTTTTTTTTTTTTTGTTTTTTTTTTTTTTTTTTTTTTTTTTTTCTTTTTTTTTTTTTTTTTTTTTTTTTGTTTTTTTTTTTTTTTTTTTTTTATTTTTTGTTGTTTTTTTTTTTTTTTTTTTTTTTTTTTTTTTTTTTTTTTTTTTTTTTTTTTTTTTTTTTTTTTTTTTTTTTTTTTTTTTTTTTTTTTTTTTTTTTTTTTTTTTGTGTTTTTTTTTTTTTTTTTTTTTTTTTTTTTTTTTTTTTTTTTTTTTTTTTTTTTTTTTTTTTTTTTTTTTTTTTTTTTTTTTTTTTTTTTTTTTTTTTTTTTTTTTTTTTTTTTTTTTTTTTTTATTTTTTTTTTTTATTTTTTTTTTTTATTTTTTTTTTTTATTTTTTTTTTTTTTTTATTTTGATTTTTTTTTTTAACAAAAATAAATTATTAAAAATACTAAACTTTGAGTTAAAAATCTAAGTAAAATTCTAAAAATAACTTATGATAAGCAAAATGCAGGGAAAATGTAAAAACTTAAATAGCTAAACTAAATAAGCCGGGAAAAAGCTTTTAAGCACTCGAAGTGCTTTTCTATAACAAAACGTAAAAAGGCGGTAAAAGAATAAACTACGCACCTTAGGACGTAAAAGTCCTAAGGGCGCAGTGGTTAGTGTGTTTGTGTGTGGAGTGTTATAAAAAGGGTAAATAAGCTATTATTAGACTAAAACTGACCTAATAAGCTAAATTTAACTAGAAATAAGCAAGCCATAAGCTAAGGATTTCAAATAAGCACTTATAAGAAAACTACATGCCAAACAGGCCAAATGGCTAACTTTGAGCTTATTTTGCAATAAGCAAACATATCCTTATGGCAATCTAACTTATATCTACTTAAAGTATGACCTATAAGCTACATAAAACTATTTTTGAAAAGTATTTTGAAAACCAATTGCTTAAAGAAAAAGCTAGCTGAAAAAGGCTTAAATACTCAATAGGGGCTGAGTTTTATTTTTAGTTTTGAAAATGGAAAATGCTGAATTTTAAGGCTAAAAACAGACACTCAAATTAACTTTTTAATAAAAATTAAGCTGAAAAAGATTGAAACCTACCTATAAACTACTTGTGTGCTAAAAATCAAAACCTAATCCCTACAATTACCCTCTGATAATTAAGCATGAAAAGGCTATTGACTGTTTTTAACTACTGATGCAATTGACATACATTTTAGTCAAAACTCAAAACAACTTAATGTATGCTTAAGGATTCAGTTTCTACAACTTTAAAACAATAAACTAAATGCACAATGAGTGATAACTTCAGCTAGAACTAACTTGAGCTTAAAATGATTAATCTACTAACTATATTCTAACAGAAACTTAACTAATTCTAACTAACTATGATTTAAACTGAATTAGGCTAACAGAGCTCTTAAATCAATCAATGATAAACTCAAATAAGAGATTTAAATGAAAACAAAGGACCAATGGGACCTAAGCAGTACTAACTTGAGTTAGTACTGCTTGACCCAAACACCCCTTTATAATCATCAAATCCATATCCAGCTTATCAAAATGAGATTTAAAGAATGATCGTTGAAAATCAATATATATAATATGTATAATATATAAGTATAAAGGAAATTACTAAAAATCCTTGAGGACAAAGATTAGTAGCAATTTCTACACAAAAATATTATTCGTAAGAAACCGGTAAGTGATTATCGGGTCGTTTTCCCAAAGACTTATGAAATTGAGACCTCGTTTGTTATTTGGACAATGACTTGAATTGGTTCGAAGATGATTTGTTTTCTAAAATCCTAATAGTGAGCAAATAAAGGAACAATTAAACCTAACTACGAGAAATCAATACAGGAAAGTAAATTTTAACTAAAAACGCAAATCGGGAATCCTAAACGGGACCAAAAAACCTAAATTATCAAAATTAAGTCCTACAATGATCTTTTTGGTTTTTATAAGATTTAATTGACTAAAAGTTAGAACAAAGAAAACTAGAACAAAAAACGAAGGTGTTTAAAGCTAAAAACGCGAAGAAAATAGAAACGGGATTCAATCCCGTTCTTTAAAAAAAACAAGATTTCGCAGTTTTAACCCTACGAACGCAAATCTAATTTTCCTAGGTTCTAAATGTTAAAAGAAAATTTTCTAAAAAAATTATATTTTTTTGACTTTTTTATAATTTTTTATGAATTAAAAACGATTTTATCAAAATTAAATGTTTTAAAATACTACACTATTTATAAAAAAAACTAGAAAAATTACGAAAAATAGCTTGAACAGTGAGGAATCTAGGAAAAATAAGCTCGTGAAAACAGCTTATCGAATAAGCTGTGAAATAAGCCAAAACAGCTTATTATACTAAAAGGCCTAAAATGTATATAAATAATAAACGAATGCAACTTCTCACGGATGAGCTATTGTAGCACAATGGTTGAGTGTGTGGGTTAAAACACTTGGTTGATGGTGGTAGAGGTCCCGGGTTCGAGCCTTGCTCACCCGGGGCTTCCCACTATCCCAAGTGTTTTTGTTTTTGCCATTTTTTTATAACTTTTTAAAACACTTAAAAATAAGCACTTTTTACAAAGACACATTTTTTATAAATCACAAATAAGCAAGAAATAAGCAACTAAAGGGAACTTATTAAGCTAGTTATACTAAAACTTAAATATGCTAACTGTTTAGAAAAATAAGCACTAATAAGCTAATGAAAACTTAAAATAAGCTAAAACAGATAAAATGGTATATCTAAAAAAACACTTAGGAGGAAGGAATAAGCAAAATGCAATAAGCCTAAATTAAGCTAAAACTAAAAGAAATGCTAAAATACTTAAAACTCTAAGTTAAAGGGCAATAAGCTCAAATTAAAGCTAACAAAGCTGAAAAGTCTTAGAAACTAACCTAATAAGCTTTTTAAGCAAAAATAAGCAAAGAAAGTAAGCAAATAAGCACAGAAAATGCAAATAAGCAAGCTTGGTCAAAACTGATAGCAAACAGCCTATAGGCCAACTTTGGGCTTATTTTAAGATAAGCAAACAGAACCTTATGGACTAATTACTTATACCACTTGAAAACTTGACCTATAAGCTACTTAGAACAACTTTTAAAAACTATTTTGAAAAACAAATGCTTAATGAAAAAGTTGAATGAAAAAGGCTTATGCTCAGAATGTACTGAATGAGGTTTAGGATTGAAAAAGGAAAATGCTGATTTTTAGGCTAAAAACAGATATCAAATTAAGCTAATTGTTGAAAAGCAAGTTTAAACTAATAAAAAATTACCTATAAGCTATTTGTATTTTAAATTTTAAAAGCTAAAACCTATTTTAACCCTCTAATTTTTGAAATTGAAAATGGCTATAAGGCCTTTTTACATGCTGATACAGTATGCACAAGAATGAGCCAAAACCAATTAGAGCAAATGCAGGCTTAAGGAGTGGATTTATACACCTTAAGAACACCAAAGTAAATTCAATTTGAGGGACTAACTAAGCTAGAATGAATTTGAGCTTAAAATGCTATAAAAACTAAATTTATACTAACAGTTTATAACTTTTAATGCAAAAACACAACTCAAGCTAACAAACTCTAATCTAAGCCTTAAAACTAACTCTCATAAACCTCTATATGGATTTAAAGAACAACCAAAGGTCTTATTTACCTTTGACAGCACTAACTAAGTTAGTGCTGTCATTAGCCAAACACCCCTTTAAAACCTTAAATCCCATATTAAGCTTATGAAAATGAGATTCAAAGCACAAAAATCAAATACCAGATAGTAGCAAGCTATAATCAAACTCAATAAGCAGATTAAAACAATCAAATAAGACAGAATGAAAAACTACAAGCTAATGCCATATTTTTGGATTTTTTGACAGATTTTATAAAATAACAAGCAAACTATAATCTAAGCTATTTAAAGAACATATTAAGCATTAAATGACTAAAATAAGCAGTAATAAGCATATCTAAATTACAAATAAGCATATAATAAGCAGATGAAGCAGATTAAAGCTAGTAGTATAAATTTAAGCTAGAATGTAAAGAAGAAACTTACGGGAGCCTTTGCTCTAAACAAGGCTAAGATTAAGCTCAAATGAGCTATCACCAAGCTCCAACTTATCTTTAGATAAGCTAGTGAGGTCCTGGAAGTCCTTCCATGATTGACTTCCCTTCCATGTTAAGCTGAGGTAATTTTTAAGGGTGGATTGAGTATGATAAGCTCAGTAAAGCTTTGATGGCTTTACTGAGTAAACAACTAGCTTATGAGTAGATTTAAGAGCTTATTGAGCTTAAGTAAACAAAAGAGAGCTTATTTAAACATTTTGCATAAAAGTAAATAAAAGACAATTGAATTATGAGTAAACTTAATTTTTATTAATAGAAAAACTGATTACAACTTGAAAATGAGATTACAATGACTGAAAACATTAAATTGAAAATTACATTTGCTAAATTTAAAAGCTACACTAAGCTGCTAAAAACTAACTACTAAAAAGATCGCTCTGGGTGAGTGAGGAGTGAGGCTCTATTTATAGGTTTGAGAAGAAAGTTCCAGGTCTCCAAGTTAGTATAAGATTGAATTAAGACTAAATTTTTTGCTATATATTACATAAAAATTGTTGATTTAAGTTTAATCTCCAAAAATAGCACGTATTATTAATCCGGTTAGGAGCTTAAGGGAGAAATTGGTAATCGAGTATACTTCTTTAAACAAAGGATTTAGTGTATTTTTCCATTCCTGTGTGTTTCTTCAAGGACCGCGAGTCATTCCCTTATCAATTCAGTCCAATTGAAGAGCTTTGATGACTATTTCTTGCTGAGATTGGCACTTAGTACTTGGAATCTCAAAGCAGCCCTTAATTGAGATTAACCCCCTTTTTATTTTTTTACATAGGTAAGCTTGGGATGGATGGTGTAAGCAATAAAAAAACGGAATTTTTTCCTTCCCGCACCTTATCTTACTATTTTGTTTTATTTTAATAACGTAAGTTTGACCCGGGTGGGGATGTTGACTTAGGCTAACTTAGGCCCGGGTATAAAGAAATTGGGCCGGTGTATATCTTTTGGGCTCGAGTTATACTTAAGATTATAACAACCGTTAGCCTTTTATATTAAAAGGACTAACGGTGTTAGTCATTCAAGGACCATTTATGAATTTTGTTTAACAATGAGGGTTAATTGGGTATTTTGAGGATTTTGTCTTTTGTGAGGGTTGACCAAGGGTTGACTTTTGATGACCTTTTGCTAGAAACTTCCGGCTCTTGTGCACTCTATCCGTCCCCGTGTCCGTGTTTGTCTGCTTTTGACCGTTTTCTTGTGATTTTTGCATTATTCGTACCTACACATTCACAAACAACAAAATACACAAATACAAGCATATTTTTGCACATTTTGATCATTTAAAGGCCATTTTTGATATAGAAAGGATATGTGATTTCTCACATATAAAAATTCCCCAAACTAAGTAATTGACGTGTCCTCACGCAATATTATATGCCCTAAAGCCAAATACCTCAAAACTTCCCTAAACTAAATCTTTGGAAAGTAGCAAAGACTTTTATGGGGAGAGTTAAGAAGTCACAAGCTTTAAAACACCCTATTTTCCCATTTTTCAAAACTTTTTCCATTTTTTTTTCAACTACCTAGAATATTCTGACTTTCGTTATTTCCATAACTGTTAGGGATCAAAGAACAAGATGCATTTCGATCCGAGAATGCCCCAAAAAGGATAAATTTATCGTCCCTGACTTTTCACTTGCTCCAAACCAAGCTTAAAACGAAATCACTGCTAAATATCAGTTAAGATGCTAACACTACTCATATTTGCAACTTGTGAACTTTTTACTCCCGACAATTATTATGTGTTAGGTGAATGTGCTATTTTGAATTTCAACCATGGATCAACGTTTTGCAAAATTCTATGTTTCACGTTCCACCTGAGAATAATAAGTTTGAAGGCGAGATCATCCCATGTAGCGACTTTCGTCTAGGCACATCCCAACCTTGCGGCTAAGTGACCAGGCTTTTGACACCCCACAAAGACTAGTATCGGGACTCATGGACTTTAGGTTTCAAAAACTCTCAATTTTCCCGTATGTACATAGCTTATTTCAAAACTTAAAATGAAATAGTCAAAGTTCAAAAGCATATTTGAATTTAACAAAAAGAGATCTATTTATTAATTTAAACTTAAACATAACATTTATGCAATTGTAACCTTCGACCTTTTAGAAGGCTGCAACATCGGTTGTGAGCCAACAAGATGCAGCAAACTTTTATCAGTCTTGGATTTTTTTTCTTACTATGTGCTTTCTTTAGAAGACTACCACATCGGTTGTGAGCCGGCAAGAGGTAGTAAACTTTTTTTCAGCCCACAGTTTTTATTATTATATTTTTTTATCTTTTTTATCATTTCATATTATTTTTTTTTATTATTTTTTTTACTTTATATAGAAGACTTCTTTTTGAAAAATTCAAGTAAAAGTTGGAACTAAGATTAATTTTTTTGCTATATACTATATAAAAATTGTTGATTTAAGTTTAATTTCCAAAAATAGCACATATATTAATCCAGTTAAAGCTTGTGGGAGAAAAAGCCACAAATTACATACATGAGCTCTTAAGATTTTCAAATAATCCTTGTTTGGCATCCAACTCATAATCAACTCTATCATTTTTCGTTCTTTGCGAATTTCCGCGAACGCTTAGCCTAAATGTTAAAGAACAAGCTAGAGCTCAACACGCTCGATCGGGTTAAAATTTATTCTTATTCTACCCAGTAGGAAAGTCAAAATTGTGACAAAACACTTATTTTATTTTTGAAAATTTTAAATTTTTTTCATATTTTTAAAATTTTGGCGAGAAAACCGGGTACGTGAAAACAACGAGCAAAGGTAGGTAAGATTATATCGAAGATATACTATCCCATACTAAAATTAAACATTGTCCTCAATATTTCCTAGCCTAAGACTTAAAAACCCCATACAAAAATTCAAAAAGTCGAATGCATAATCCAAGCGTGGAGAAAGTATCACAAAAATCTCAAGCTGTTAGTCGATAATAATCTTAGGATATCGGATTTCCCCAAACTAATGGCAAGCAAAGGCTAGGAAGCTCGAGT
>BQNB010074887.1:2747-31643 GCA_026074375.1 Tanacetum coccineum | reverse complement strand
TAGATGTAAAGTCAAATCATCTTTACATAAATAAATAGAGACTTTCAATTTTGAACTGAACAGCACATGGTTGAGTGGCACTCTTGACATGTGGTGCCACAAAACCGTTTCAATCATACCATTTTCATTTGTAATTCTTTTCACTAGAAGTTGCTTTTTAACTAGTTATTTGGGCTCAAATCATTAATGTATTTTAATTAGAGCTTACCTCTCCTTGATAAGAGGCTAATTAAAATGCTTATATATAACCATTAAATTGGTAAACATCCTCTAACCCAATATTATAATATTATACAGTAAAATATTGTTAAAGTTTAATGACTTTTTAAAAAGTCTTTATATCATATCGTTTCATTTAATCATTTAAATCAAATCGATATAAATGAAAACCTTAGGCTGCCTACTATCGTAATGGGTCGCGACCTACTTATTCCGGCGTCACATCGGCTTTCTCTCTCCGGCGACCTACAGGCGACCTAGTGCCACTATGAGGCGACCTTCATTTTTTTATTTTAAACTTCAAATTTGAATTTCATTCATTAAAATAAAAAACATTACATTAAATTTTATAAACATTACATTATTATTCAAATACATAAACATTACATTAAAAAACAATACATAATTATTCAAATACATAAAAAAACATTACATTAATCTAAACTTAATTATTACGACGTTGGTATGATGGCACTTCAACTTCTGACCAAGCTGGATGATTTTTCAAAATTCTCCAACACGCCTCTATTGTGAAAGGTTGTCCGTAACCCGTTTGATATTCGAATAACGCACTTTGAAACAAAACGAGGTCAAAAGACCCGTTCACGTCCATCCGTCGGACACTATCGTAAACGACACTAAAAGAAGCAACTTTTGGACGAATCAAAATTTTCCATTTCGAGACGATGGCATCGTATCCTCGAATAGTTCCTCCCATATCTTTCTCAAAGTTAGCAAAAACTTCCTCCCAAAACCCTTTTCTAGAATGTACGTCTCTTGTCACGTATGCATTCATCGCGTTGCACCAAGCTGTACACAACGTTATTTCTTCCGTTGTTGTCCATGGTAATGTCGTCTTGGCAGCTCCACGACGGTTTAAAGAGGAATCCATTGTGTGTTTTATAAATGAGAAGTATAAGAGTAAATAGGTTGAAAGTGTGTATAAAATGGTGTAATAAGTTGGGTATTTATAAAGTTAAATTACTTAAATTAGAAAAAATAAAAAGTGTTTTTTAATATAAAAATAGACGTTGGGATTTTTTTTGCACTCTTGTTACAAGACCGAGGTCGTGCCTGCGACTATCAGACCCATTCGGTCTCCGGCGTTTCGATCGCGACCGACACCCCACTATGGGGGCAACCGACTTCGATCGAAGGCGATCGAGTCGGTCGTCCGACCTATAGTGGGCAGCCTTATAGTATAACTTTATATTGCCAGATACCATTACATGTTTAAATAAATACAAACCGAAGTTTCATGTAGTAGTTAAATTCGACTAAAGGTTTGACCAGGGTCGTCTCATTGATTTGAGTGGCTCCATTCCATAACCATAAAGAGATCCGTAAACACACACATAATATACATATGTATGAGTAGTGCCTGAACTAATCAAACTCGAGTCTCATATCGTGTATATATATTTAATAGAAATGCAAGAAATTTAGTGGCCTTCGTTAAGCGGTGACCTTATGCAATCGCACATCTTACACTCCCTTAAAGACGTCCCTACGTTATAGGTCTCGGGGTAGATATTATTTGTGTTGTTTCATTTTTTTGTTAAATAAGATCGATGGTGGGTTTGACATGTTTCTAAGAGATCTTTGATGGTCTTTACATATCCATTGTAGATACGAACGAAACATAGCACTGAGATCTTTATAGTTCTTTTTAAGTCCGAGTCTTGGTTGAGGGTTGAGATGAGAATAGTTGTTTGTTCTTGGCTGTGATGGAGATCGGTTTAGGATAGTTGGATTTGTTGATTTGATTGTTGAAGGGTTTGACGTGGGGTGTTTGTTAAAGTTTTTTCTTGTTGTTTCGAGTTTGTCATCTTCTCTTTTCCTGGGCCATAAGACGGGCCAAACTAAGCCCAAGTTAGTGAGTGGATCCCAAGAGTGCACCGATCACATGCGGATTGATATATAGAGAAATAAATGAAAACATGAAAGCCACTAAAATTGTGACATGTGTAAGTTAGTTGAATATATTGAAAGTTATGAGCTGATTGGGTCGGTTGAATGGTTTTCCTACTTCTGTACTTTATATAATTTAATAATATATATTTCATCCAACCGGTTGGTGGAAAGCTATGAATAAACATAGCCTTACATATATCGTCACGTCAGCATTTTGACTGAAAACTTGTATCTTTTTTATGTTTTAACCGGTAACACTACTTTCCCATTTAAAAAAATCCAGCTATGTAATTTTAGTCCATGTACACTAAGTGAGGTGTTAAAGAAATTAGAACCAAATTAAATTTTCTAAGTATCATACAATAACTATCTTGTACATGCATTTATCCATGTTTTAAAGAAAAAAAGTAGCTAAACGTATTAAACTGTAATTTCATATAATATATAATATCATAAATATAAAAGATCATCTGTAATTACATACAATGAAGGAATACACTTCTCTCTATTAAATGCTTTCAAACTTGAAAATTACAACATACAAACATTTGTACATAATGTACAACTTTCTAATACACGAACACATTACAAACTTGAAATTTGAAACTTACAAACAAAGAAACATATTATACAAATTTTTAATACATAATTAATACCCTTATTAAAACACTCATTACTAAAAAAATATAAATATTCATGCAATGTGTACAATTAACCAATGCACAAACACACATTTATTGACTAGTCAACACATTTAACATTATTCTTAAAACACTCATTAATCCATTAAACATGCTAACTGATGTTATTTTTAAAACACTCATAAAATGAAAAGTATATGTTATTATACACATTGTACAAACTAATAAAATACGTAAAGCTTCATACAATTTATTTGATAATGGCTAATACATATAGTTTTGAAAACCGGACTGAAACAACGGGTTCAACCAGGAAGATGAGTGGCCACTGGTTCGTTTAGCAAAAAACGCCGTCCGAGAATGAGTTGAAGATAATCGGATCAAACATATAAAAATGAGTGAACCGGACTTGATCGAGATCATTTTTGTTGTTTTTCTCCGGTTAATCACAGGGTACGCGCCGCCACATCGCACGAATACCCTGCTAGTATGATTAATAGATCATGACATATCGATGTACACTGTATTACATGAAAGCAAAATAAAATGAAATTAAAAACAAGTGTTGTAATAACTAATAAATAAAAGTTACTATATACACTTGAGGGTTACATGAGGTAATCATGATCATAATTCCGGATTTTTAAGTAATGGGTAATTACCTAGTTTTAGGTAATGGTTCATTTCATTATAGTAAGCCAAATTTAGTTAATAATTGTTTTTCCGATTTCTCAACTCTTAATACATCCAATCAAGCACATCCTAAAACTGTATATGTTGTTGTCCGCTGATGATAATAATTTTTTGCACCGTGTGTCAAACATAATAGGGTCAATTTCAATTTTTTTTCTTTTGAAAGACAAATTTATACAGCTTACATGACATATCTCTCAAATTTTATCTCACATGTCTTTAACGAGATTTGAACCCACAAACTATAGATTGAAAGGTCACTCACATACCGTTAAATCAAAAAGCTTTTTGTTATGATCAATTTCGTATTCAACCAATTTAGAAGTCATAATAATTACATACTTCTCCAACACATAATAACTTTAAAATTATATTATTGCATTAAAAAGTTTACCGCTGGATAAATATCGAATCGGCATAAAAGATCGAATCGATAGAAGAGAACCCCTAAACGGCTTTTGGTTTTGCTTAAAATGGGCGTAATTTGGATCAGTATTGTCCTTAATAACCCCAAATGATCGTGGCTCGTTAACGGGAGCCCTACTTGGAGTTCCAGTATATCCAGTAAAGGCTTAAAGCAAAGGTGATCCCATCTCTCCTTTTATATTATTGTTGATATGGAAACTCTCACCTCACGTCAAAGGAGTCCTTAAACGCCGTTTATATAAAGAGTATCTCTCTAAACCGACCTTTGACGATCATCTCATATCAGTTTTATGCGGATGACATAGTCTTTATGGTGAGTGCGGACCAACAATAACATTCAAACTTTATTGAGTGTTTTGAGGTGTTTCTACTTAGCTTCAGGCCTTAAAATTAATCTTCACAAAAGCAAATTGATGGGGATTGGTGTTAGCTCAAATGTTGTTGCAGCTGCAGCTTCTTTGATTGGCTGCTCTATTTTAACTGCTCCCTTCAATTATCTTGGCGTGAAGGTTGGTAGCAAGTGTTTAAGAATTATTCGTGGGAACGATGATACTCTAAGGTTTACTTGTCAAGATTGTCACCAAGATGGAAAGCTTATAACCTCCTTTCTATAGCGGCCACCTTACCCGTTTAAAGTCGGTTCTTACCTCGATTCCGCTTTATCATATGTCTATATTCAAGGTTCCAATTGGCGTGTTAAATCATTTGGAATCTATTCGTCGGAATTTCTTTTATGGAGTTGATGGTTCTGATAGGAAGCTTGCTTGGATTGGCTGGAATATGGTTCTAACCTCAAAAAAGAATGGTGGTCTTGGTGTCTCTAGTTTTTTTGCACATAATCGCGCTCTCCTTTTCAAGTGGGTTTGGAGATTTCTAACTGATGGTTCGTCTTTGTGGACTCGTTTTATTAAAGCCATCTTTGGTAACAAAGGAAGCTTTAAGATACTCATAAGTTGATTCGATAGAAGATCTCCATGGCAAACGTAATATCGTGCTATTGCAGTCGCTTCAAAGTAAATGTATAAATCTGATGGATTTCATTCAAACAAAAGTTGGAACAACGGTGAGAAGACTTCTTTTTTAGGATGATTCTTGGATAGATGGAAGAGTTTTGCGTGAAGGTTTCTTTATAAAAGGTTATATGCTTTAGAGATGTGTAAATCGATTAGTGTGGCCAAAAAATAGGTCATCCCCTCTTGTCTCATTCTTTTCGTAGGATTGCAAGGTGGTGTGATCCGGAAAATATGGTTTGATTTGCTCGCGAAGTTGCTGATCTTGTGCTCCCAAATATATCAGATAGATGGTGTTGGTCTTTAGAAGGCTCACAAGAGTTTTCGGTTAAATCCTCTCGCATCTTAATTGATAATACAATCTTGCCGAAAGCTGAAGTTCCAACTAGAATGGCTTATAGTCGCGTTTCCCATCAAGGTAAATTTCTGCTTAGAGGTTTGCTTGGATAAATAACCTACTAGAGCTTAACTTCGCTTAAGGATGATATTCCATCCATTGCTTGTCTCCCTTTGTATTGGCTGTGGATATCCACTTCCCAGATTTTTTTGCTGTGTCCCGTGGCTCGCCAATTTGAGAAAAAATTTGATTGGTGGGAACTTGAAGATGGGCGTTTTAACTCCTAGAACGAGTGGCTCAACTGGATTGTCAATAATCGTATACATAAGCAATTAAAGATGTTCCTTGAAGGTATACTGTTACGTGCTGTGGATGGTTAATATTGGCGCTTCCAATTAAATCAATTGCTCTTGGGAATTCTCAACCAATGCGTGCTTTCTTATTCGATGATGTAGTTCAATTTTCTTATACGTGGTGCTCTAGTCGATCTAAGTGTAATTAATGGACACATGGTTACGAAAAAAACCCTAATTAGTTATCTTGTAATTTTTCTAGCTTCTTGCGCATTGCTTTAATAAAAATCTGCCGTTAAAAAAAAAATTAACTTACCAAGACCAAACATTATACAACTTTTTATCGACTTATTTACGTAGAATTTTTATTCAATCCGTCACAAAGTAAAAGGGCTTTGTCGTGAAGAACGTAAAAAAACACGTTGCTTTACGGTTCGTGTTCGTATCTATATCACTTAATTTCATAATTTGATCGTTTGTGATCAACCATAATTAGTTTTAGGGCAAATAGCACAAAAAAGTACTCAACTTAAAGGTCATTTTTAATCAAGGTATAACGCTTTTTTTCTTGCATAAAAAGGCGCCCAACTTAATTTTTTAGCCAATTTGGTATTTTCGTTAAATATTTAATGATCATCCATTAAGTATGTTTTACATTTCAAGTCCACCCACCGCTACCACCACCACTAACCATCGTCACCACCACCAAGCCTTCCCGCTGGTTTCAAAATGGATTATAGTCTTATTTTTTTCAATTAAAGCTACCCCGCTGGTTTGGATAAAAGGTTTATTATTTGTCTTGTTATTAAACAAAATGAATCTTTTGTACCTTTTGGCACTATGCAGTGGGCCAGAGGGTACCAATAGGGGTACCCATGTTTGAAACGTACTACTCCTGCAAAGTGAGAATCCATACAGTATCTATTAGGGGTGGCAATTTCTGACCCGACACGAAACCCGACCTGAAACCGACACGAAAATTAACAGGTTCGGGTTGAATCTAAATATGTTTGGGTTAGGTTTGGGTCGACATATCTAACCCATTTATTAAACAGGTCAGGTTCGGGTTGAGAATAAATTAATCAGGTCGACCCGCCAACCCGTTTAAGATTTTTTCTTAAATTTAAAATTATTTATATTTTATTATATTGGTTGAATAGGTTAAACGGGTCGACCCACAAACTCATTTAACATGTTTAATCCGTGTAATGTGCCAAGTTTTGTATATAAAACGGGTTAAATGGGTCAACCCGAAACCCGTTTAACCTATTTAACCTGTGTAACCTATTTAACCAACCAACCCAAGTATATATACGGGTTAATGGGTCAGGTTCGGGTTATGTGTAAACAGGTTAGGGTTGACATAGCTGACCCGATTATTTAAATGGGTCAGGTTCGGGTTGGAGTTTTCTGACCCGCCAACCTGTCAACCCGAACCCGTCAACCCGAACCCGACACGAATTGCCACCCCTAAAAAAACCATACCCGAACCCGACCTTGTTTAAAACTCGGGTTACTCGGGTTCGGGTCAATCGGGTCGGGTTCAGGTCAACCCGAATTTGAGTAAAATGACAAAAAAAACTTTTTTTTACTTTTTTAAATAGAAAATCTATTAATTTATATTGAAAAAAAATTTAAAAAAATTATTCGGGTCAATCGGGTTGACCAGAACCCGAGTTAGCCAAAACATTTCAACCCGAGACCCGACCCTATTTAGAACTCGGGTCATTCGGGTTGACCCGAATAAGATTTTTGACCCGAGTGACTCGACCCGAATAGGCTCGGGTCGGGTCGGGTTTTTTTGACACCCCTACCCACGATACTCCGCCTCAGCACTGGAACGAGAAAGCGTCGGTTGGCGCTTAGATGACCAAGAGAGTGAGTTGTTGCCAAGAAAAACACAGTAACCTGAAGTAGATCTCTGTGTAGTAGGACAACCAGCCCAATCAGCATCGGTATAAGCAACCAAATATGGAGTAGAAGATGAGAATAACTGCAAACCATAATCCAAAGTACCACGAACATAACGCAAAATCCTTTTAAGAGCAGAGAAATAAGGCTCCCGAGGATCATGCATATAGAGACACACCTGTTGAACATCATAAGAAATATTTGGCCTAGTAAAAGTAAGATATTGTAGCGAACCGGCAAGACTCCGATATAAAGTCGGATCAGAAACTACATCACCCGTAGCACCCAACTTGGACTCAGTATCAACAGGAGTCCGACAGGGATTACACTGAACCATACCAGCCCGCTCAAGAATCTCAACAGCATACTTCTTCTGAGATAAGAACATCCCTGAAGAATCTCGTGTAACAGAAATACCCAAGAAGTAATTAAGGGAACCCAAATCTGTCATAGAGAATTCCTGATGTAAAGAACAAATAATCTGTTGTAACAAATCCTGAGAAGAAGCCGTAAGTACAATATCATCAACATATAATAAGAAGTAGGCAGTATCCGTCCCCTGTCTATATATAAATAAAAAAGAGTCACAGCGACTGTGATGAAACCCAACACGTGTAATATATGATGCAAATCGTTGAAACCAAGCCTTAGAAGCCTGCTTGAGCCCGTATAGAGACCGTTGTAATAAGCACACATAATCAGGGTGTACAGAATCTTGAAAACCTGGAGGCTGCTGCATATAAACAGTCTCAGATAAGTCACCATGTAAAAAGGCGTTCTTGACATCAAGCTGATGAACCGGCCAATGTCGAGAAGAAGCCAGACTGAGAACAGTGCGAATAGTACCCGGTTTGATAACCGGACTAAAAGTCTCATCAACATCCACACCCTCTAACTGCGTGCTACCATTCGCCATAAGACGAGCCTTGTAGCGACTAAGTGTGCCATCAGAATGATACTTATGGAGAAATAACCACATACAACGAACAATATTGGTGTCTGTGGGTCTAGGTACTAAAGTCCAAGTGTTATTTTAAATTAGCGCATTATATTCGTCACGCATAGCAGTTTGCCAATTGGAATCACAAAACGCATCACTATAGGATTTAGGTAAAGGCGAGACCGATGACACATGCAAATTAATGCGTTGAGTGGGTTTATTAGACCCGACACGAAAGCGTATGACCATGGAGTGAACCGCGGTGGGGTTCGGATTTTGTGGTGGATCAGGAATGATGATGGGTGAGTGGGCCGTGGCCGGTTGAGTGGCAGCGAAAGGATGAGTTGTGGATGAGCCAGTAGTGGTAACATGTGTAGGTGTGGATTGGGTTTGGGCCGACGAAGTTAGTGGGCCAGGTGATGCAGGTTGGGCTAAAACATGTGGGGGACTAGGAAATGGAAACGGGGCTGAATCATAAGTATTTGAAGATGGGGTAGATGTGTTGGAACCATGTTGGGCTGGATCATCAATATTGGGTGCGTGTGTGGTGACAGGCGTGGGTTGTATAACGGGTTGAGGAATATCTGGAATGTCATCCAAGAAGGTATATGTTGGTGATGAAACCGGTTGATGTGTGTCATAGGGAAAAACAGTCTCGTCAAATGTGACATGTCATGAAATGATGATCTTATCGGTTTTAAATCAAGGCAGCGGTATCCCCGATGATTAGATGCATAACCCAAGAAGATGTAAGGTGTGGCGCGTGGTTCAAGTTTATGTGACGGGTAGAGGTGGGGGTAACACAAACACCCAAAAGTGTGTAGCATGCTATAATCCGGATTTTTGTTAAATAAGCGAGTATATGGGATGTCATTGGCAATGGCGGTAGAGGGTAAAATGTTTAGTAAGTGAGTGGCCATATTAAGAGCCTCAACCCAAAATAAAGGTAGAAGTTTTGCCAGAAAAAGTAAAGTTCGAATTAGATCATTAATTGTACGCACCATACGTTCGGACTTGCCATTTTGTTGTGGATGTTCGCTGGGCGCTATAGAAGCGGGAAAACTGGATGCTATTGTCGGAAAAATGTTTATGTAGGTTACAATTATCGAATTCACTACCATGATCACACTGAAAAGAACGAATTTCACACTGAAACTGAGTACGAACATAGTTGCGAAACAAGACAAATTTAGATAAAACATCAGATTTATTAATTAAGGGAAAAGTCCAAACAAACTGAGAATAATGGTCCAAAAACAAGACATAATATTTAAATTCGGAAAGACTCGGAATGGGTGAAGTCCATACATCCGAGTGAATAATATCAAAACTCGAATCAACCACAGTTTCAGAACTCACAAAAGGAAGTCGCACGTGTTTGCCAAGTTGACAGGCATGACAAAGCACGAGAGGCTTCTCCTTATTACACGAAATAAGATTACTAGAGACAAGATGACGTAACACTTCACTTCCTGGATGTCCAAGTCGTTGATGCCACGTGTGTTGACTGACAAGAAAAACTTGAGGAACTTGAGATGGAGATGTGACCGGGTAAAGATCCCCCGTGCTATCACATTGGAGAAGCACCTGTCGCGTCGTGTAATCCTTAACAGAAAAACCAAACGCGTCAAATTCTATAGTACAATTATTGTCACGAACAAATTGACGAACATAAATTAAATTTTTGACAATATGGGGAGTTATGAGAACATTATTCAAATGAAGTGAGCGAGTAGAAGTAGGCAAGATGCTATGGCCCGTATTAGTGACGAGTATAGAGTGACTGTCACCAACCGAGATAGACGGATACATGCACAAATTAAAAAGTTCACTAAGACAAGTAACAGAATTATTGAGATGAAAGCTCGCACCTGAATACATATGCCAAGTACCGGTGGTAGGATCATGAAGAGTACCCGCGGTGAAAGCATGAGGCAAAACCGTTGCTTGTCCCGAAGTACCCAACTGTTGAGGTGGTGCGCTTGGGCCAATAACCGGCTGGGCCACTGATGGAGTTAACTGGGCCTGTCCAACAGCAGGTGGGCTGGATGAGTGCGCAGGGAAGCCTGGTAGTGGGCCAAGTGAAGTATAATGAACCTATGGTGAAGGTGGGCTATAGTAATGGGCCGGTTGGGATGTATGATATGCGACATGGGCTGAAGGGGTATAAGTGGTACCGTGTGGAATAGCATGACCCAAATTAGAGGTAGGGGCCACAGTAGCACTCGTATTATTGAGAAGTCCTAATTTATCCAAAAATTTTGCAAGCATTTCATCTGTTGTGTTACTGTTACTCGTTCTAGGGGTAGAATTAATATTGGGTTTGGCATTAACATCATGCATATAGCGACACTCACTATCGTAACGACACGACCCTTTTGCAAAATTAAAGCACGGTTTCCATGACTTAACTTGAGGATTCGACAGACGACGGTTGTTACCCGATTGAGTCAAGAGAACCGTCGGAGAAGAAGAAGAAGAATCCTCGGTAGTGGCAAGCGATGTCGACTTCAATCTCATCTCTTCGGTAAGCAATAAGGAGCGGACTGTCTTGAAGTTGGGAAACGGTTGTTGATAGTGCATATACCCGCACACTTGGTTATACTTCACCGGGAGACCCGCAATGGCGTAGTGTACTACATCTTCCTCATTGACTTTGGAATCTAAGCTTGTAAGGATGGTAACTAGGGACTCAATCTTGTTAAAGTAGGCTTCCATGCTTTGGGTACCAAGTGTGATGGATCGTAATTCACTTTTCAAAGCCGTGATACGAGAGTGCTTATTGTCTTTAACAACATCAGTAGTCCCATGCTTCTTTAGCAGTTTTAGGATGATCCACCACTAATCGCTTTTGAAGCGCGTCCGAGAGGGTCGTGAAGATCCACGATAGAATAATTTTGTCCACTTTAATCTCGTCCAGTGTGAGAGGGGTTATACTAGACGAACCAGTTTCATTCGAAACACCATGAATGAATTTTTCCACGTCATAACTTGAACAAAGTTGGTCAAAAAAGAACTCCCATGAGCCATAGTTCCAATCATCGAGATCGAGCTTAACGGGAACCCTCGTTAGGAGATGATGATGGGTTACCAACGAAAGTTTTTCGAAAAGTGGTGTAGAAGGAACAGTCGATCCTGTCATGATGGGGAGTACGTGAATGTGATGGGAGAAAATATGGGATTTGGGTTTGTAGTAAAGTGTGTTGCGATGTAACAGTGAATAGGAATTAACAAAAACTGTCGTGACCTTAAGCACAAACACAAAACAAATTAAAGTAAGGATTGTGACCTTGCACAAATCACCAATATTTAATTATAATCAAACGTAAACAGGAATTTTGTGATAAGAAAGTGGCGGCAGGAAAAAAATTAGGGTTAAGGATGTTTTAGGCTCGATACCATGTAAGATATATTTTAGGGTGTATGATCTGTATATGGCATTCATGATAGAGTTCGGTTAACATATATACAACACAAGAATGTTCTAGACTTGGGCTTGAGCCCAAGACACACTAACAATACATTACGGGCTAACACAAAATATGATCATTGTAATTTTATATCATCTGATGAAGACCACATGGATACAAATTGAATAACTACGATAAATTATCAGGAAACTTATTAACGTTATGATGATTGGTATTATCAAGAAATTTATCATAAAAATTAGCAAGGTTATGATAATTTTCATAACCTTTAGTGGAGGAGGTGGTGTTTGGTAGTAATGGTGGTGGGGAGGCTTGGTGGTGGTGGTGGTAACGGCGGGTGGAATTAAAATGTAAAACTTAACGGATGATCGTTAAATATTTAACGAAAATACCCAAATTAGCCAAAAATTTAAGTTGGACGCCTTTTTATGCAAGAAAAAAAGTACGATACCTTGATTGGAAATAATCTTTAAGTTGAATACTTTTTTGTGTCATTTGCCCTTAGTTTTATTCATGCATATTAGGGCTCCCTTATTGTTTGATCACCAGTTATGCTTATTTTGTTTTCTAAATATTTTGTGTATTTCTCATTGTTTAGTTTTAGAGTACGTAGAAGTACTGTTAGATTACTTAGATGCATGAGAGACCTAAAAATTGATTGTACGTGTACTTGTTGTTTTTTAGTTTCTTTACTTTTATAGTTTATCGTAAGGTACATTATTCGTGAATTTGTATTACTATCGATTGATCAAGATAGGAGTATATCGCGATAAACTATTTAGGTTTCTAAAATCTATGTAGTATTCGTTAGTATTACGTTTGGCTGATACATGTTTAAATTATGGTTGTGGTTAATTTGTGATAGACTTGTACAAATGGACACGTTCGTTTATAGTTAAGTGTCTCTAAATCATTATCTTGCGTGTAAAAAACGTTGAACATTGATTAACATGCTTAACTATTGATTGCCATGCTTAACTATTGATTGCCATGCTTAACTGAGTTGGAATATGTCCAAGTATAAATTAATATATGTTAGAAAATCTATTCGAGCCTACAGGGACGCACACGTTAATATGTAGAACAACGATAAATATATTAATGTAATATATTAGTGTTTAAAGAACGATCGTTAAAAGTTTAACAAGAATTATATTAGTCGTTAAAAGTTAAAGGACTAATATGCAAAACCGAGAAAAGAAAAGTTTCGATTTAACCCCTTGTTTCCTTATACCGGTCGAACTCCACCTCCTTGAGGAGGTGGAATTGCTTGCTTGCTCTCCAAGCTATGAGGTGTATAAATAGGGGCTTTGGTTCATTGTTTTCTCTCATAACTTGAAATCCAAAAACCCAACTCTTCTGGTATTCTCCTTGTGTTCGACCGAATCCCAAACCCACAAAGGGTTTTTCGTTTTCTTCCCTTGGTCGTGCGATCGAACCGAATACCCTTTAGGGTTTCGGTTTTGTGGTTTTATACCACATAAGTGGAGGTTTTGCTCGTGTGTTGATTGAATCAAAGACGAAGGTGGTCGTTTGCTAAACACTACTAGTACTAGCATACCTTGTTGTTTGCTAAGAACGTATTGTGTGTGTCGACTTAGAGGGATTATTCTTTTGATCCTAGTGGTTTCGCGTGGAGTTATACATACGCGTATATTCAAGGCGGTGTAACGTTTATTGCTAAAAGGTACACATCTTTAATCCCTTATTAATTATGAATTCTATACGTGTTTAATCTTTTCGCTGCGTACTCGTGATATATTTATTTAATGGTTAAATAGATGTAAAAACCCAACAGACACACTTCTTCTCAAATCAATAACTTATTGCCACATCTATTTAGACACGTTTTTTTAGAATTTAATCAACATTAATAAGGAATTCACTATCATCTGTTACCGGAATTTTGTTTCTTTTGTTTTACATTACTACGAATATTGATTACTTGAATTGAACTAGTATCTTTTGTTTTTCATTTTGTGACAGGTTCGCATAGTTGCAAACATATAATTCTCTACTACGTTCTTTTAATACCCCAAGCTAGTCCATGGCTTACTTTCTTTGTATCTGATATTATAATTCGTTATGGGTATGAACCGTTCAGAAAGACGATTTATGAGAAGTGTCGGGACTAGGGATCATGATGAGTCTACAAGGGATGAGAGGTGGAAAGGAGGATATGATGATTTGGAAGCTAAGCATCATAGTAAGGGGAAAAGTAGTAGTAGTCAAAGAGAGGACAAGGATCATAGAAGTAGAGACCGAGGGAGGTCAAAGATCAGTGATGTCTCAAAAAAAAGGGAGAAAGAGTCTAAAGATGTAAATGATCCTGAAAAGGACAGGACTTGGGATGACGATAAAACCCTTAAGAATAAGACCAATGTTGAAGGCGGACGTGGAGTATCCCACCAGTCTGCATCTGAACTCCAAGATCGTATTATGAGGTAATTATGATGCTTATTCGATATTTTTAAGATCCTCTACCTAGAAACCTTTTTTAAATTCATCATCACATTATATTTGATACCGCAGTAAGCTAATAAGTTGAAAAAGCATAGTTGAGGCTCGTCACATTACTTACGACTTTAGACATTTTTTCGGTATTCATTTACCAAATTCTTAAAATCGACTGTCCTGTGTATGCTTTCTTGTTGCTGTGGTGTTCAAAGGTGCATGATCTCACCACAAGCGTCTTCCAATTCTTTGTTTATGAAGTGTTCGTATTTGTTGATGTGTGTCATTCTTATAATAGGATGAAGGAAGAGCGATTGAAAAAAAAGTCAGATGATGCTTCCAATGTAGTATCGTGGGTTAGTAAAATCCGAAAACTTGAGGAGATGAATGCTGAAAAAGAGAAAGCATTGCATTTCTCTAAGATGTTTGAGGAGCAGGTTAGTTTAATTCTTGTAACATATTTCCGTATTTGAATGAGACTGATTGTTTGTCGTGCATCTGATGTTTATATCTTTATGAAAATTCAGGATAATGTGACTCGAGAAGAGGATAAAGATGAACCACCAGCTAACCGGCATACATCACGTACATTTTTTTCTCAAGAAGAGGTTGAAGATGGACTTGTTTATATATCTTCTTTGACCTTTTTGTGTTCTATATCTAGGACTGTGTTAAGATTCTTTAAATTGTCTTTTTAGGTGATCTTGTTGGCTTTAAGGTTCTTGATGGCCTCCACAAAGTGGTTAAAGGTGGTGCAGTTGTTTTAACACTGAAAGATCAAAACATACTTGCTGATGGTGACATTAATCAAGGCAATTTGGCTTATTTTTTCATTAATAGTTACTTACTTTCTTCATTTGTCATCTTTAGTGGTGTTCTGCTAGACCCACATTTCCTAAGGTGACTTTATATTGTATACACCAGATGTTGATATGCTTGAAAATGTGGAGATCGGTGAGCAAACGCGGAGAAATGAGGCTTATAAGGCGGCTAAAAAGAATACTAGAGCTTATGATACGTAAGTTTAATACTTCAATTGCTGTGGTTTTCAAGTAGAAACGGCTATTCAGGTCCTACTTTCTCTCTAACGGGTCAAATGGGTAGAATAAAAGATATTTAAAAAATGAATTGGGACGAATATGTCAAAAGTCTCGAAAGTCACCCTTCGTGTATATAATCTAAATCTATGCACAAAACCTTCATAATACTTGTATTTAGAAAAGTATTTTTCTTTTGCGGTCATTTTTTTTCTTAAATGACAAATTTGATATGCGTAAAACACTTAAAATTTTGAATATAACGTGTTTTGGTTCAACGCAATATGACTTGTACGAAAGGTGAACCATTTTGACCCGAACTTGTGTTGCCATAACTAAATTCTAGTAATACTTTCAGAAGCTAATCTTGCTTTCTGATCATTTTTCTTGCAGGTTTATTAAGGAGTCTGGATTTGAAAAGAAAATGCTTCCACAATATGATGATTCTATTGTGAACGAGGTAACTAAATTTTTGATGATTCAGATTTTCAATGACATTTTATGTTTTCTTGACTATTGTGCTTTCTTTCAAGGTGAAACTCTTGATGAAAGAGGGAACATTAGTGCTGAAGCTGAGAAAACGTTAAAGGAGGTTAATTTTATTTTTCTAGTCGATTGTTAACTTCCACTAAAGGATAATTCTGACGTGCTTCAGTTATTTTTAGATTTATGCAATAAGATTTTAGGATAAATTTCTGATTATAGTTTAACTTGCAGCTCCGTAGGAGAATAGACGATGCATCTGTGACCCCTCATTTTGAAGATCTTACATCAACCGGAAAGTCTCAACTGACTATCACACCAATGAAGAGATTCTTAAGTTCAAAAAGCCCAAGAAAAAGAAATCACTAAGAAAAAAGGACAAATTAAATATCGACGCACTTGAAGCAGAGGCTCGCTTTGCAGGGTTGGACTCAGGGGACCATGGTTCACGGTCTGATGGAAAACGACAGGTCCAAAAAGAGGAACATGAAAGATCTGTGGCAGAAAAAAGAAACAACGTATTCCAATCTGCATATATGAAGGCAGATGAAGCATCTAAAGCGTTGAGAATGGAGCCAGCTGTTACTGTTAAAAAAAAAGCAGGAAGAAGAAGAGTTTGCGTTTGGCGCTGATGAAGATGATCTTGGTAAATCGTTACAAAGGGCAAGAAAACTGGCTTTGAAGATGAAAGATGGAACACCATCTGGGCCCCATGCGATTGCCTTATTTGCTACTTCCAATAGTAAAAACACGTATGCTGAAAATGGAGATTCACAAGAAAATCGAGTTGTTTTTACTGAAACGGAGGAGTTTGTATGGAGCCTTCAGCGTGATGAAGGTATGTTATCGTATTTTTATAAAAGTATTCTTTATATACTCCGTGAATGATTAACTTTAATGAAACCGACAATTTTCGTTTTGTCTTAAAAAATAACTACAATATATGTATTTTTTTGCTAATTTTATATGATGTTTTCAACTACTTTATTTTGTATAAGAATCATTTTTGTAAAAACATTTGTAACATAAATTATGTATATGCCTGTTTGTCTTACAAACTGTTTTCCGGTTTGTCTTTCTTAGAATTCTCAATTTTGAGTAATTTTTTAAGCTATAAAAGAAAATGAATATTTTGTTTATAGTTTGCTGTTTTATTGTTACAGAAGCTCGTAACCCTGATGCTGAAGATGTAGCACCAACGTCATCAGAACAAGAACAAAAAGGGTAAAGTTAGAGGTTGGCCTAAGTGAAAGAGTGTTAATTTTCACTTTGTACAAATGGCAAAGAAAAAGAAGTGAAACCAGGATGAAATGATTCGCGGAGAGTTTCACAATGGAAAGGGTTATCCGGGTTAACACTTATTCAAAACTCCAAGGACTAGGAACACTAAAAGACACTGTTGAATGATTTCGACAATTAATAACACACTAAAAACTATACAGCATACTACATTACAATTTATAACTGATGCCTGATGCTACTACATATAAGTTCTTCACTTCTATAGTTCATTGGTTCTATTAGAATTTTGAGAATTGGTAAAAAACTAAAAACTAAAACTTAACAAATAACAAGTAATAACTAATAGCCATACAATCAAATAGCATAATAATGATCATTTATCAAGTATTCAATTGATCATTAATACCATAAATTGCCAAAAAAATCACTCATCAAATTCCCAAACATCCCAAACACAAATAACTAATTTTGATCTTTAATGAAAATATAACAATAAAAGAGTATTCAATACCTTATTAGATGATTGAAATTGTTTAATCGAATGATTAAATTATTAGAAGAATGGCATTGACGGTTGGTTATCTCTGTAACTCTATTTGATGACTCTCTATTTGTGAAAATATTAGAAGGGGTCGACCTGAGTATTATTAAGATAAATGGGCTTTTGGGCTGTAAAATAATAGAGACTTTGGCCAAGTTAGGGGGGCTAGCACTTGCTAGCATCCCCATCACCTCCGCCCCTGCACGCCGCATCTCATTCTGTGTCGATCAAACTCGACAATAAAATCTTCAACTGATGTGTTTCGATGGGTTAAATTGTGTTATTCTAGGAAGGATTCTTGTCAGTAATTGACTGGAAGAAATTTCTCTTGTAACAATTTCTTCATCTTTGGCCATGTTTTTACTTTTGATTTCCCATCTTGCAAACGTTGTTTTTTTACATGGTCCCACCAAAGGGACGCATACTTTTGAAGCTTAATGGCCACGAGCTTTACCTTTAAATGATCGGGTATGTCTCGCAAATCAAAGATTCGTTCAACTGTACTCAACCAATCGATAAATTCATCGGGGTGTACCTTTCCTTTGAACTCAGGGATCTCTATTTTCATCCCCATATTACACAATGGATCTTCCCGGTTTGGTCCCTGGAAATTTTGGCGGAAATTGCCAAAAGGATTATGGTCCTCATCGCCCCCTACATCCCAACCATGAGGTTCGGATTCGGTTTCTTCATTTGGCGACTCCTGTTGAATCTCAAGGTCTCTGATTCGTTGTTGAAGGCGTTCGATTTCGACATCACGTGGGTCTCATTGATCGCCATCGTTGCCTCGGTCAGCATCTTTACGATTGGAGTTACGAGTTTGTCTCCCACGTCCGACCATTTGAGCACCAAGAGCTCCGATACCAAATGATGCGGATCGTTAACCAAATAGCCACACACATGAAGGATAAGAGAACTATGAGAAGACTTCCCGTAGAATTGTTCTTATTATAACTTAAAATACATAGTGTCTACAACAAGAAACATAACGATACTTATAGGAAAAGAAAATCAACCCAAATAAAGAGTGGATCTACTTTCCTGTTTCTATGGACGTAATTGAGTAGGAATATATTTTCCTAATCAATATTTTATTGTAACAAATAACTAGATAAAAGGAAAGTAAATAAGTCTTCAAAATAGGAGATGTGAGGTGTCCAGTAATGTTAAAAATGATATTATGCCCCTGCATCAATATTCCTACTCAATTACGTCCATAGAAACAGGAAAGTAGATCCACTCTTTATTTGGGTTGATTTTCTTTTCCTATAAATATCGTTATGTTTCTTGTTGCAGACACTATGTCTTTTAAGGTAAAAATGATAGGATATGTGAGGTGTCCAGTAATGTTGAAAATGATATTATGCCCCTGCATCACCACCATTCAGGATAGCATATTAGTTCGAAACATCCATCTCGTGAATGCCCGTCTTTTTCACAGTTGGTACAATGCTTGACAACTTCAACACGTTTGGCATCATTTTAAATGGGTTTGTCACGCCTCTAAAATTGGTCTCCTTCTCGTCACATTGGTCCACAAGCCCTGAAGGCAGCGGCTTCTGTAGCGGGTTTCTTGTCTGCTAATATAGCCCTCTGGCGCTCATCCTTATCCACAAGGTGGTAAGCATTCCCAAGGCTCGGTACGGGATTCATGGCGAGTATTTAGGTTCTAATCACAGAGAAGTGATTATCGAGACCTATGAGAAATTCATAGAGCCTTTCCTTTTCCTTCAGCCCACTTAACTTTTTGCCAACATCGCATGTGCACTTATTGCATGAACATCTAGGCATCAGTAGTACAGACTCGATATCGTCCCAAAGGCTTCGCAACTTGGTGTAGTAAACTGAAATGGTAACTCCGTTATGATGTGTCATCGAAATTTTTTGTTTAAATTTATATGGCCTGGGTGCACTTTTTTTCCTAAACTGCTCCTTCAAATCAGCCCATATCTCTAAAGTAGTCTTGGCATATTTTACGCTGGTTCTTATCTCATCCATTTCTGTTGTCAGCCATCCTTTTACCATGGCGTCACATCGCATCCAGGGCATGTAGTCGCTTGAATCCTTTCCTGGTTTGTTGATAGATCCATTAACAAAACACACCTTGTTCTTGGCCAAAAGAAAGTTCATCATCTCGTGAGACCAATCTGCATAATTATTATCGGTAAGAGTTTCATTGACATGCATCTGTTTGGGGTAATCATATGCATGGATGTATAGCGGGGAGTTCACGTCTGGTCCTCCTTCATTCTTCTTTTGGGCTGAATCATCAATATCACCTGTCATGGTTGTTGATCGGCTATGGTTTTATTTTGTAGTTGTGGTTAAAACTACTCTGATGCCATATAAAAATCAATAGCTTCATAGCTTTTGTTGTTGTTATTTTTTATTATAATTGAGCAGATCGACATCCCAATATATACAAGAATGTAAATCAGCTAAACATGAAATATCAGCTAAACATGGAATACCCTAAACTTAAGGCACAAGCCAAGGAGAAAATCAAAGAAATAATTATATTCCAATACACCTATGTCCCTATTACTACTCTCACAATGTCGTAAAAAATAAAGTATATATGTTTCTTTGAAAAAAAATAACAAAAATAACCAATTTACAAACACTCATTATCAAATACTTATTATTTATTGGTTTTTAATATGTAATTTTGGTATTCAATAGATTATATTTTTGATTTTAGGTTCATGGATGCATTCGAGGATATTTTGGAAGAAATGCGAGGAAATGATGCGAAACAAAGAAAAAGATATCAAATGGTGATCAAAGCGAAATTTATTGAGTAAATCAAGTCCGTTGTAGGTTATAGATAAAGGAATACTTATGAAATTGTGAATTAGGAGTTATAAGTTCATAAGGGATGGCTCATGAAAGAATCAAACGATGAAACGAAGCACGAATGAAGAAGTCAAGTTAATGTGACATATGATAAAGTTGTTGTGGTATTTTGCCCATAATTTACTCGTACGAACTTCTTTTTTGAGATTCAAAAAGTCACTTGACATGAATATGGAGGTCTACAACTTTAATATTTTGAGCTAAGCGTGGAAACCAAGAAATATAGCATTTTTCAAAAATCCGCAAGGTTTGACCTTGCTAGTTATTCTTGCTATTTTTCAAAAATTAGAAAGGTTTGACCTTGCTAGTCAAATGGTGCGGATTTATTGATGAACAATGTTTAAAAAACCAATGTTTTAAAACCCGGTTTGACCCGGCCGGTTGAACCGAGAACCGGTGATGTCACCGGGCCGTTACTAACCGGTTTTGTGGGGATTTGAAATCCGGATTGAACCGCCGGGTTTCACTCGACCCGGGTTGAACCGGTTCACTAGAACCGGCCGGGTTTCACTTTTGTTTGAAAAAAAATGAAACGAAATCAACTTTTAATCCTTAGATGCCATTGATGAATTATAAAGTCTATTATTTCCTTAAACTTAAACATGATTTATTATTGTGCTTATCAAGAATTCTAAAACTAAATTGATAGTATTTTGATGTTCGAGATAATGTTAATATGAAAAGGAGTTATAGCTTATCTAGAAATAAAGTCATGCACTCAAAGAGTTGATTACCAGTAGAATTATTTTGGAATATGTTTTAAAATAAGTGATCATGATGTAAAATTACCAAAACTATTACAAAGAAAGACATTTGTACGACATGTTTAGACTTTTACATCCAATTATTAATAGGATAACTAGGGAATATTAAATTTTGCTTTATGTTTTAAAACCCGGTTTGACCCGGCCGGTTGAACCGAGAACCGGTGATGTCACCGGGCCGTTACTAACCTGAATGATCTAAAGGAGATGGAAGATATGGATTTCGTCCAGAAAGCAAAAGTCAGATGGGCGATTGAAGGTGACGAGAACTCGAAGTATTTTCATGGAATCATTAACAAGAAACGGTCTAATCTAGCCATCCGTGGTGTGTTTGTTGATGGTACGTGGTGCACAGATCCTATCTTAGTGAAGAAAGCTTTTAAAGATCACTATGAAGCTCGTTTTAATAAGCCCACAAAGGCTAGATTGAAACTCAGTTTCTCTTTTCCGAATCGGTTATCTACAGATCAGGTTACCGACTTAGAGCGTCATGTGTCTCATGATGAGATTAGATTGGCTGTGTGGGATTGTGGAGTCAATAAGTCACCGGGCCCGGACGGGTTCACTTTGATTTCTAGAAATTTTAGAAGGTTATTGAGTCGGATTTCTGTGAAGCTGTTGAGCTTTTCTTTAAAAGGGCTCGTTCTCTAAGGGTTGTAACTATTCTTTTATTGCTCTAATCCCAAAAGTCTGGATGAGAAAAAATTCGTCAACGATTATCGCCTATTAGTTTATTAGGGTGTATTTATAAGGTCGTCACTAAGATTTTTGGCAAGCGTTTGAGTATGGTTATAGAAGGCTTGTGTCTAACACTCAATTCCGCGTTTGTTGCTGAAGACAAATCTTGGTGGTCCTTTCATTCTTAACGATAGTGCTTGATTGGTGTATAAGGAAGAAAAAAGAAAGCGTTGTTTTTTAAAGTGTGTTTTGCTATACGGCTTATGACTCGGTTCGTTGGGACTTCTTGTTGACGTCCTTGAGGCTTTTTGGTTTCGGTTTCGACTTGGTGTATTGGATTAGAGGTATTTTGCTGTATTTTGTAAAGGCTTCGTTACTAGTTATTGGAAGGTCCGTCTGGACGAGTTTCATTTCATCGGGGTTTAAACAAGGTATCGCTATGCTTTTCTTTTATTCTTGTTATGGAAATCTTGCATTTAGACGTTTGTAAAGCAGTTATGAAGAATGTGTTGTAAAAGGCATTCAGTTACAGGGGTCTTTGGCTTTATCTCATTTATTTTATGCGGATGACGCCTTTTTTATGGGCGAATGGTCTGATAATAATTTGAGAGGTATTATCAATATTCTTAAATGTTTCCATCTCGCGTCGGGATTACAGATTAATATCATAAGAGCCAATTTTGGGTGTGGGGGTCTCGCGGTGTAGATGTGAGGATATCGGTTCTTCTTTAGGTTGCTCTATTTGGAGAAAACAAGTTCCGTTATCTTTGGGGTTATTGGTGGGGGCTGGATGACTCGTCATAAGGCTTGGGATGATGTAATTTTAAGTCTTCAAATGCGTTTGTCTAAATGAAACGAAATCCCTCCTCGATTGAGTGGTAGGCTTACTTTGTTAAAATCCGTTCTCGGTGCATCTCCCTTTATAACATGTCCATTTTTAAAGGTTCCTAAAGGGGCTAAGGTTATGGAGTCAATTGTAGTAATTCTTTAAAGGTGCCAGCATGTTGGAGAAAAAAATTTCCTGGATTGCTTGGGATAAGGTGTTAGCTTCGAAGAAGAAAGGGGGTCTTGGGGTTTCGAGTTATTTCGCTCTTAATCGAGCGCTCCTCTTAAAGTGGGTTTGGCGTTTCGTTTCGCAAGATGATTCTTTGTGGTTTCGTGTTATCCAAGAGTTCATGGGGATAAGATGATTATCATTCAGTTCGTAAGGTTTCATAGGGGTTTCGATCTTGAAGGGAAGGTCAAGTGCTTAAGTCATGTGGATTTGTTATTTATTGGTTTTTAATATGTAATTTTGGTATTCAATAGATTATATTTTTGATTTTAGGTTCATGGATGCATTCGAGGATATTTTGGAAGAAATGGGAGGAAATGATGCGAAACAAAGAAAAAGATATCAAATGGTGATCAAGGCGAAATTGATTGAGTAAATCAAGTCCGTTGTAGGTTATAGATAAAGGAATACTTATGAAATTGTGAATTAGGAGTTATAAGTTCATAAGGGATGGCTCATGAAAGAATCAAACGATGAAACGAAGCACGAATGAAGAAGTCAAGTTAATGTGACATATGATAAAGTTGTTGTGGTATTTTGCCCATAATTTACTCGTACGAACTTCTTTTTTGAGATTCAAAAAGTCACTTGACATGAATATGGAGGTCTACAACTTTAATATTTTGATCTAAGCGTGGAAACCAAGAAATATAGCATTTTTCAAAAATCCGCAAGGTTTGACCTTGCTAGTTATTCTTGCTATTTTTCAAAAATTAGCAAGGTTTGACCTTGCTAGTCAAATGGTGCGGATTTATTGATGAACAATGTTTAAAAAACCATTATTAATAGGATAACTAGGGAATATTAAATTTTGCTTTATGTTTTAAAACCCGGTTTGACCCGGCCGGTTGAACCGAGAACCGGTGATGTCACCGGGCCGTTACTAACCGGTTTTATGAGGATTTGAAATCCGGATTGAACCGCCGGGTTTCACTCGACCCGGGTTGAACCGGTTCACTAGAACCGGCCGAGTTTCACTTTTGTTTGAAAAAAAATGAAACGAAATCAACTTTTAATCCTTAGATGCCATTGATGAATTATAAAGTCTATTATTTCCTTAAACTTAAACATGGTTTATTATTGTGCTTATCAAGAATTCTAAAACTAAATTGATAGTATTTTGATGTTCGAGATAATGTTAATATGAAAAGGAGTTATAGCTTATCTAGAAATAAAGTCATGTACTCAAAGAGTTGATTACCAGTAGAATTATTTTGGAATATGTTTTAAAATAAGTGATCATGATGTAAAATTACCAAAACTATTACAAAGAAAGACATTTGTACGGCATATTTAGACTTTTACATCCAATTATTAATAGGATAACTAGGGAATATTAAATTTTGCTTTGCGTTTTGAAAACCAGTTTGATCCGATGGTTGAACCAGTTGAACCATCAACCCGGTGTCTCGGCCAGGTCAATGAAAAAACCGGTTTTTAAAACATTGATAAAAACTAGTTATTTTTGTCATTTGCCCTTCTTTTTATGTGCAAACGAGTATACATACCCACGCTCCGCTGCGGGATGATTAGTGGCGGGCGGTCTTTGGAGTTTTCGTTAGCAATCAAAGCATATTGTATATTGATGAATATAAAAGATTACCGAAAGTACATATATCAATACATCTATATAACATTGTTAATTATGACGAAACATGTACATTTGATACTGTATATATAAAAATAATATCTTTACGTTTGGAAGCTTTTGAAGTGATTGCAGCATGAAAATCGCTGAAACAATTAACATGTAGAACATTAGATGAGGTACTTTCAATTATCAGGAAGAACTATGGACAAATGGTTTAGGACAATGTCATATTCAAATCTAGGCTAAGGATTTTGCGACTGTCACCAACGCCGATATGTAGATTGTTTTCCACATATTGGGCGCGCGTAAAAGTAACAAAACCCCTAGCGCACTCTATAGAACATCCCTAGCGCCGAGTAAGAAGCCTATAATGAAACGAATGTAATTTCGCTCAACAAACGGGTGTTGCTGGCTTCTAACACCGACACTAGGTATGCTCGATAGAGTCGTATGTTTGCCTCTAGTTAGCTGGACGTTTGGCTCAGGTAAGAGCATGTTGTGAATGTCTATTATGGTTGCATACCAAAGTGGTAGCTATGCCAAGTGATAGACTGCTCATTGTCATCATAGCCATTTAATGATAACATATATTTACTGATACACATGTTCAACAATTGTTCATATATCTGTGTAGGTAGATTTGTTACCTAGTGCTTTATACAAATACAAAGTTTAAGCGGTCTACAGTGACTGACATGCGTTGACTGTCCTTTTGATATACGGATACCATATGTGTATATTTATCTCTTTGTCTCTGATGTCAACCAAATCCATACATCAAAAACATAAGTTCATCATTGTCGTTGATAGGCAATACAACCAATATTTATACACAACACAGTCGCTACAAACAACGGTTTCATTTATTTAAATACCTTCCGTGTTGTGAAACCAAGTTATTTCAGTACAAAACCTTATAACAAAAGAATGCGCAAATATGTAATTAGCAGCAATAACAGTCAACAACATCATAAAATATCTACATTCATAACATGAATCATACAATTAAGTGAAAACAAATCAGAACCCGCAGGCCGGTCTAAATATTGATGAAACAATGCCAAAATAAACACAGAAAATACATATAAATATCTACACGTAACGAAACTTAGAAGTGGATAACATATGGCTAACACGCAATCAACACATCACTTAGTGCTCTATAATAAGTGGAAAGCAATTGAGAATTATAGAAGAGAGGTGAATGGAAGGTTAGGCTTGTCGGAGTCAATGTGTGTATCTGAGATGAACGGAGGCCCAAGTGGGTATCCCGGCCAGGTTGTAACATCGTTTAATGCCACACGGGTTGAGGCTGCATTTAATGCAACCCGCTTATGCAACACAAAATAATCAAACAAAAACAATAATTTCCATCGACAGCTCGCCGCAAAGCTCACTGAATACAAAAAGCATTAGACATAAGTAGGGCAAGCAACATAAAACACATAATCAACAGAACCATGAGGTACCCTATAATTATTGGAAAGCAATTAACACTTACAAAGGACCCTTTTTTGTTGTAAAAATGTTACCATGTCACTCTAGGAATGGACCGAATATAAACCGTCGTAAGCACACAACTCCAATTTTTACAAAAGCCTAAGTTCAAAGGTAAACACTCATGGTAGTTGTTTGAGAATAACAAAAACAATGAAATTTGTTAGTTTCAAAAATCTCAAACAACTACCTAAAGTATTCATCGATGAACATTAGAGCTGGTATATATTCATACACAACACTGTCGTTGCAAACGACATGTCTATGACGGCTGCATACCAAACAGGTAGCCAAGCCTAGTCATATAATGCTCATTGTAATCAGCATCATTCAATGGCAGCATGTATTTAGCGCTACATATATCCAACAGTCTCTCAGACATCTGGTGAAAATTGCTTCATTAGTCTGGCTCGGCAAAAGCATAGTGTGGATGTATATGACGGTTGCGTACCAAACTGGTAGCCGAGCCAAGTCATATGATGCTCTTTTTCATCATTGCCATTTAAGAATAGTATATGAATGAAAACTTCTATTGGACATAAACCAAAAGCATCCAATGAGACTTAATATAGAAACAAAATTATATATGAAACATGTATCAGACCAGCTGACGCATCACCAATGGGAATCGTGCTCATGCACGAAAGACATGGGTGACACGCCAACTGGCCTAAGAGATGGTTCATGAACCTGTTATGCCGTGTCAGTCAACTAAATTAAAGCAATCTGGCTTTCCCTCTTTCTGCGACACCAATCGTTCTAGTGACAAAATTATATATAAAACATGTAACAGACCAGCTGACGCATCACCAATGGACAACACGCTCGTGCACGAAAGACATGAGTGAAACACGAGCTGACCTAAGAGATGGTTCATGAACCTGTTATGCGTTGTCGGTCCACTAAATTAATGCAACCCGGCTTTTCGTCTCTCTGCGCCAATCACTCGAACATCGTACCCATATCAAGTTATTTTTTCGTGTGTCTGCAAATTAGCGGTAAGCGTAATAAATAAGTAATACATGAAAACACTAAATAAAGTATACGGAAAAAAAGGCTAACCTCAGACAGATTGTAAATTAGAAAACTCGATGCATCCGCCATGGCTGCAAACCTAACAGGTTGCCCCACCAAAGATACGGACGATTGCATCCATAATACAACTTGTTTAAACACATCATTGCCATTAACAGTTAACGTCGCCCATATTTATTCACAACACCATCAATGCAAATGGCGGTTGCATTTGTTTAAATACCATCCGAGTCGCCAAACAGCAATAACATAACAATCTATTAATCACAGATATACAAACAAACCTCGACCCGTCTATTCGTCCAGTGATAAGGGTTTTATCACTCTCATGCGTATTCAATTAGATTCCTTCTTCTATATTTGAACACGCGTGAGAATGAAAAAACCCTTATCACATCCTCAAAACAAAATCGCTATCTGACAGGCACCATTACCATGATCGTCATCTGCAATTTTGGTGCTTGTCTTCCCAGACCCATCGTCTATTAGGAAAAAGAACCAATTTTGTCATGGCTGCAGACCCTGTAAGATTCCTCGTCAAGGTACATGTGATCTCAGCTTAGATTCAACACAGGACTATAAGTAACAACATCACTGATCCGTAGGTACACAAAAGGGTCAACCACCATGGCTGCAAATCCAATCATTTGCCCCGCCAAGATAAAATCTAATAATGTGTCCCACTATGGCTGCAAGTATAATGGTTTGCCCTGCCATTGATAAAGACAAAGACATAAATAGACACGTATGACACACGTGTATCAAAAGGACGATTGAATCACATAGGCCTAATAAATGCGCGTGTCAGCAATAAAAACGACATCTATTTTTTCAAAAGGTTAACCTCAACAATAAATACTCTAGGCAGTTATCCGAGAATAACGAAAACAACAAAATTGCCAGTTTCAAAAATCTCGAACAACTACCTACAGTATTAGCCATGAACATCATAGCCTTTATACAGGGACTATGCTTATGGGGGTTGCTGGGGCGAGGGAGTCTCGTACTCTACCATCCTTCCACTCTCGTATATAAACACGAAAACTAAGTTTTCCCAGAATTCATTACACCCAACACAATAATATTTTCATCAACCACAGTTAAAAACAACATGCATAATAATAATACTAACAAAAAGAGGGAAAGCCATGTCATTCAACAAACGGCTAAAGAATTACTAACCCCAGAAGTAATAACGATTGTCAGAACCCTAAAGAAAAACCATCCAACGATCACCAAAAATCACAACAACCACCAAATCTAATCATTTGCCCCTCTCGACCCCACTTAACCCTCTATTGAGATCAGATACACACACAGACCCCGACCCGCCATCCGTAGCTAAACAGAATGGTCAACCGCCATGGCTGCAAATCCAATTATTTGTTCAGCCAAGATACGGATAACCTCGACTGCATTGCCGCACCATGGCTGCAAATATAATTCTTTGCCCCACAATGAATGCAAATCTAATAATTTTCCCTACAAAGCAATCACTAAGCCCCAATAATCGGTTTTACCCAAAAAAAAACAACCACCAAAAACCTTAACCCTAATTAATAGAATAGATCAAAAATCATCGTATGTAATCACACCGTGGAAGAAAAAAACTTAACATCAAGAATACCATTTATCAAACTAACAGTAATAGGGAAAACCTGAGAAAGAAAGAAATGATTGATTAGAGAGAGAATCGAAAGTGCACCGTATGTGTTTAGTGTGTGTTTTTCATTAACACCAAAGACCAAGATGTCCATCGTTAACATCAAAGACAAAGCGAGAAACAGACATGTATGATACATGTGTATCAAAAGGACAGTATCAAAAGGACAGTAGAAAAAGACGGTCG
>BQNB010074886.1:5738-21366 GCA_026074375.1 Tanacetum coccineum | reverse complement strand
GACTCTTTTGGCTTATTCATAAACTCAAGAAACATATCAATACACGTTTTTATCATGTAGATATCAGTCTTTGAATACGACCTAAAATTCTGCTCAACCCTAAATCAAGTTTTAACGCAAATCTAACCTAACCAATTGCATGAACATGAACCAAATCAAACTCTAATCATTCTAGCATCATTAAATATCATTAATATTCTGTATTTTATGAAACCCTAGAATCCACCATCATAAGTGTTACATGCATGCATTATTTAAACTAGGATGAACACACTTACCTTGATGATTAGCACCTAAACAACACTCTTGATTGACTCTTGGATCTAGCAATGAAAATCAATTCTTCTTAGGATTTTGGGGGCTGAGATCGTACACACATAAGAAGATGGGAGAAAAAAATGGGCCAAGTTTGGGTTTTAAATCTATATCCTAACAAGTCCTAGTCCAACACAATCTAGTTTAGTAAAAAAAATACTTTTTTTTCTTTTAAACTAAAACCGGCCCCCTTAATAAATATATATTTTTATTATTTTTTTATTAATTTATTAATTAACTAATTTACTTCATTACCTTAAGTTTTTATAAAAACCTAAGCTAATTTGATTAAACCTTTTTACTTAAACGCTACTTACTAAACTTTCTAAATATAACTTTCATTTCACCAAACCACTTTCTATTTTTAGAAAGTTTGCTACAAACTTCTATATTTCACTCACCTATTTCATTTCTAAAATGCCACATTTCCCATAAACGCTTAACACTTAATCACCAAGAATTGACGTAGCAATGCATGCAACACGTCTTTCATTTCCATTATCACCACACGTGAACAAATGGAATACTTAACACCAAACTCATATGCACACAAAATAAGATAATCATTTACCTCTAAAATGACATCATGCACATACGAAAACCACTTCAACCTACATAATGAACACATAGCACGCAAGAAACATACAAAATGGACACTTAGCCATTTCTAAAGGTATAAACTAACCTGCTCAAATCACGGTTGTTACAATGGACCTTATAAACCGCATATGTAGGCCGTGTCTTGACAAGTTTATCATTGTCTTTATTGACGATATCTTAATTTATTCAAAGTCCAAAGAAGAGCATGAGGTTCACCTGAAATTGATACTGGAGTTGCTTGAAAATGAGAAATTGTTTGGGAAATTCTCGAAATGTGAATTTTGGCTACAAGAGGTTTGTTTTCTTGGACATGTAGTGAACAATGAAGGAATACATGTAAATCCCAGCAAAATTGAAGCAGTAAAGAACTGGAAGCCCCCAAAGACACCAACCGAGATCCGTTCATTCTTAGGATTGGCATGATATTATAGGCGATTTATCGCAAACTTCTTGAAGATTACAAAGCCTCTCACCCTATTGACTCAAAAGGATAAGAAATTTGAGTAAGGCGATGAGCAGGAGAACGCCTTTCAGACACTGAAGGACATGTTGTGTGATGCTCTGATTCCGGCACTTCCTGAGGGTACAAATGATTTTGTAGTTTATTGTGACACATCGAACCAAGGTTTTGGTTGCGTTTTGATATAGAGAAACAAAGTGATAACATACGCATCCAGACAACTCAAAATCCATGAGAAGAACTACACCACCCATGATTTGGAGATAGGCACAGTGGTATTTGCTCTCAAAATGTAGAGACACTACTTGTACGAAACAAGGAGTATTATCTACACTGATCATAAAAGCCTTCAGCATATTTTTGATCAAAAAGAATTAAATATGCGTCGGAGATGATGGATAGAACTTTTTAGCGATTATGACTGTGAGATTCGCTACCACCCTGGTAAAATGAACGTAGTAGCTGATGCATTGAGTAGGAAAGAGTGGATGAAACTGGGACGAGCTCGAGCTTTGAGCATGACAATTCACTCTAGCATCAAGGCTAAGATTCTGGAAGCTCAACGTGAAGCCTCCAAAGACGTCAACACCCCAACAGAAATGTTGCAAGGATTAGACAAATAATTTGAAAGAAAAGAAGATGGTGGATTGTATTTCGTTGAGCGAATCTGGGTGCCAGCTTATGGCAATTTGAGAACTTTGATCATGAATGAAGCCCATGCTACAAAGTATTCTGTACATCCTAGAGCAGACAAGATGTACTATGATTTACGAGACATATATTGGTGGCCCGGAATGAAGAAGGATATTGCTTTGTATGTAAGTAAGTGTTTGACCTGCTCTAAAGTCAAAGCATAACACCAGAAACCCTCAGGATTGCTCCAACATCCAGAGATTCCCGAGTGGAAATGGGAGAATATCACTATGGACTTCATAGTGAAATTACCGAGAAACAGTAGCGGACACGACTTGATTTGGGTCATTGTCGATCGATTGACCAAATCTGCGCATTTCTTAGCGGTCCATGAATATTACAAGACAGAAAGGTTGGCAAGACTGTACATCAACAAGATCGTAGCAAGGCACGGTGTACCTGTGTCAATTATATCTGATCGTGACAGTCATTTCACATCCGGATTTTGGCGATCACTGCAGAAAGCATTAGGAATGCAACTGGATCTAAGTACCGCTTACCATCCCCAAACCGATTGCCAAAGTGAGCATATCATTCAAACACTGGAAGATATGCTTAGAGCCTGTGCAATTAATTTTGGTAGAAATTAGGATACTCATCTACCATTAGTAGAATTTTCATACAACAACAGTGACCACTCGAGCGTGAAGTATGCCCCATTTTAAGCATTGCATGGGAGGAAATGTCAAACGCCCATAGCTTTGGCAGAAGTAGAAGAAAGCAAGCTAACTGGACCGGAAATTATTTAGGAGACCACCGACAAGATTGTTCAAATCAAGGAAAGACTGAAGACTACACAAGATTGCCAGAAGAGCTATGCCGACAATCAACGAAAGCCGTTAGAGTTTAGTGTCGATGATAAAGTACTACTCAAAGTGTCGACTTAGAAAGGTGTGGTACATTTTGGTAAGAGAAGCAAGCTTTCACCAAGATATGTCGAACCGTTCGAGGTTGTTGAGCGAGTGGGTCCTGTTACTTATTGTTGAGAATCGTTTTGCTCATCTAGGATGTTAATAACAATGATTAAATAATACGCAGCGGAATACTAAAGAACATAATCAATGTTATGAACAAGGTTTTTATTCATGATGATATCCTGACTGAAAATATTTCTTTAAGAATAGGACACGCTCTTCGTAACTTATCAAAACAAATTCCTCAAGCATAGGGAGTGGTAGGGGATATTAACGGTTTTTATAGTTAGTTTTTTTCAACGCCCTAAAATCAATACACATGCGAAAAGAACCATCCTTCTTCTTAACAAATAACACCGGTGCTCCTACGGGAAAATGGGCTAGGTCATATGAAACCCTTGTCTTCCAACTCTTGAAGTTGTTCAGACATTTCTTGCATTTTCGGGGGGCTAGACGATTCGGGAGACTGCCCAACTGGCGGTCACTCCATGAACCTAAATCTAGGCGGAACTCAAACTTGTCGCTTTGGTGGTAGCCCCATACCAAAGTGTTCCGGAACACATCAGTTAAAATCTCGCACCACAGTTTAACTTATGACACTAATCCAAGGTTATTTTCTTAGCGTTCCATTAGGGCTTTGGCGGGGCTCCCACGGTACGTTCCCTATGAACTCGAAGTATCCTCATCTCCATGTTGCAACGGTATTCTTACCACCTCTCATAACATTACTATCACAAACTTCCTCTTGGAACAAACTAGTCCATTCCTCCACAATCACATCAAGCTTCCACGACTCAAATGGTATCAAACGAACTCCAAGGGTTACGACAATCGAATAGGGATAACAAACGATTATCGAGGTTAAGGCTAGGAGTGCATATAGGAGGTTCCAATATGCGATTAGACGTGGATCAAATGACATAGGAATCCTTTGAAAGAAAGGATACGGTATATGCCACCGAGGCGGGAAAAGCAACGAAAGAAATCCAACAAGCGTACCAAGACAAATGAAACAACATAGAAATAATCAATACCAATGACGGAAACTTCTCTATACCAATTAGCGACGTTACGCGAACGGACCAAAGTAAATAAATGTTTTTTATAAAATCAATTTAAAATAAAAGAAGTTACTCTTAAGTTAAAAATCATTTTAAAGAATTTTTAAAAAAAAATGTAATCTTTATAAAATTCATTCTGGTTGTCATAAAAAAAAATCTATAGACGGTTATCTAATGGTGTATCGTACCTTACCACTATGAATCACTTTAAACCTGCTTTTTTAATAAAATAAAAATCTATTTACAAAGATTATTTTATACACAATTTTCTACAAACACCAAACACTATACTTCTAAAGAGTTTTTATAAAGTAGGGGAATCAATTATAAAATATTTCCAATTATAAAATATGTCACTCAACAAAGGACCCCATTAATACCAAAAGGGATCGTTAAAAACACAGGTACAGCATTCTAACTACAATTTTATTGTTTGAAAACTAAAGAAAGATACCAGGAACATATACTCAAAATAGATCAAACGAACTCGTACAGAAAACTCACGCAAGACGTTACGTACCCAAAAGAAATCGTACGGTCTTATCCAAAATAACGATCGACAACACAAACCTAAAAGCATCGATACTAACACGTCGCCAACGGGTTACGAAAACCTAGGGATATACAATATGGGGAGTAATGAACTACTTATTATGTTAGGAAAAAAATTAGTGCTTAATAAAAGAAACTGTTGGATTACTCATACGAGAAGTCAATTGCAACGAAAGAACTAATGAAAACACGCCTATATCCGAAAGTAAAAGAAAAAGAAACAATAAAGAAAAAAAAAAAAACATAGAGCAGCGAGAAGATATAAGAGCAGGGAGTTGATCCAAACAACAACCAATATACATCGAGAGAGTTTGATAGAATTAGAAATGAAATTTTTTTAGATTTAGATTTTGTATTGGAAAAGAAGATTTTAGATATCAATAGAATGAATGGAATCAACAAAAAAATATTAAGGGTATTAGTCTTTATGACACCAATTAGTTCGATGAATGGGAATGGAAGATATTTGCTTAAGCTTAGACTGAGAAATCCCACTAACAAACAACTGAGCATACGAAGCATTTCCTATGTTAGAATTGCAAGACTAGGTTAGAATCCACTTCTACGTAAGGTTTAGTTTTTGTCAAATCCCAAACTTTGATCGAGCGTGTTCTTCGATTCGTATCAGTTCAGGCCTTGGAGGACGGGGAATGGTGGTTTGTATATAGAGGAAAGAGTTGTGGATAGATGTAGATGTGAGCTGAATGTGTTTATTGGGGGGCTTACCCTGAACCTCCTTCTTTTTCTTGAATAACACTACCATAGATTGGAATTCCGTGAGGACTCTACCTCCTTACAACGTGTAACACTTAAAGAAATGTTAATGTCACGGGTGTGGTTGGCACGTATTGATTACGGATGTGATTTATTTGGGCCTGGATTAAGGAGGGTGTGGCCTCCGAACTTAATTAGTAGTGCCCTCCTCCTTTTTTACACGTTTTTAGTGCTTGTTACTTACTTCAGATTACACATTTTTCAAATCATAATTCAATATGAGTACACTTACATACCCAAATTGCACATCTTTAAACCATACTCATTACTCCTAAACATAATCGTTTGTTTGTTTGTATTCTTCCTTGCCACTCAGCAGATCTTAGGCCTCGACTCGCGTGGTGTTGGAACTAACCTTATCTCATTCTTAAGTTATACTTGGTCGTATGCTAATCCTCCCGATTCACGAACTGTTTAGTGGAGAGCGAACAGATCTTGTTACCAATTGAAATATTGGAGTTGCGTTTCTTCCCTCGAACTAGACGAATCCGAGCCAGTACATAATCCGCCGTTCTATCGCAGAAGCTCTTTCGCACGCCTCCTCTCAATTTATGACTTTATTCTGGGGATATTGTTTCTCGGAGGGTCCTCACTCTCCTCATCCCATCACCATTTGTCATAATTATTGTCGTTATGGTTGCTGTTGTTGGGTACTGGAGCTAGTTGGTACCCAGGATTGTACAAACTTTATCAACTAAGTGAATGATGAAACCCACCTTTAAACAGATAGCATATGATCGACATAGTATTCAGTTGAATACTCATTGCAGAACAAATAATACACATATTTAAGTCTTGATCACTAATTATGTATGCCAAGTAAGTGGGTACTAACATCCATAGCCACGTTGAGTTGTGGATCATCGAACACTTACAAATAGTAGAAAACCGAGACCCCGTCCGTCGGACGACATTTTAGAAAAACTTGATTCAAAAAAAAATAAAAAAATAACATACTCACGCGACTCACCTCTCTTCTTGAGGTTTTCACTAATAATGAGACTTCCCTATAAGCGGGATATACAGTCAATAAGATCTGTTAATGATATATTTTGAGTACCCATTTTGATTGGATTTAATATCCTGGACAAACCTAGCCAACTTTTTTGGTCTTTTTTTAGATCGACGAAGTGTAGAAACATCGAATTGATGCTGATTAAAGTTATCAGCGTCTCTTGTTTAGTTAGAACGAGTTTATTAAACCTTAAGTCTTTCCTTGGTCACACAAACGGTTAACACAGATTTAATCTCGGGATGAGGTTTCTTTAAGGGGTAGGTATGGTAACATCCGGGAATTTTCGAAATTTTAAAGGACTATTTTAACCTTTGACTTTTCAGGTCCGATTTGACTTTTTGACTTTTGGTCTTTTATTGTCACATAAAAGCGATTACCGCGTAACCGGTAATTTTTCGGAACATATTTAAAGGGGATATATGTTATTCCTAAGTTGATTTATCAAAAACGAGCAGCTAAATCACGTTTTCATTATTCGGACTCTAAAGCAATTTGATGTAAAACGACATTCCTGACAACTTTTTAGTTTTGACCGAGACCCGAAAACAGTCAGAAAGTGACTGAAATGCCCTCGCAAGATTTAGAAACAAGAAAATAATTAAATTATATTTAATTAACACTTTTTATTAAATAAAAATATTTAATAAATTAGTCATCATTTTATTCAAAAACGTTTGTTGATAACGCAAATATTCGGGTTAAAAATTTATTTTTGTTTTTACTTTCGGACAGGACATAATCGGGTTTCCAAATGAATAACAATTATTTTTATAAATGTTATAAATATATTTATGATATACTATCAAGTAAATACTCGTTTTTATGGGAAAAATGATTTGGAAAACAATGGCGCAAGTTTTGAGCCTTGAATCATCCGTTAAGTCGCTCAAACGAGTCCCGGACCGCTTTTTATCAAAACTATATTAAAAATTTACACAATGACCCCCCATCTATTTGAACTTGTCACTTTGCATTAAAACTTTTACTATATATAAAGAGTTTTATACATTTTTTTTCATTTTAAATATAAAAACACACACATATAAACACACTCACTCCTCTCTCTCTCCTTTATTTTTCCTACAGCCACCGCCGCTCCGGCCACCGCCGCCGAACCACCCTGCCGCCATCTTTTTCGGCCTGCCGCCACCTTTTCCGGGCACAACCACCTCGGAAATTCTTTTTCCGGGTGTTTCCTGGCCGAGTCCAAAAAGATAAATCTTCACCCGATCTATCTGATCCACTATATCACTCGCCGTTACGCGCTGACACCCCTACCACCACCACAGCCGCCAGCCCCCCACCATCATCACCATCGTCATCCCCTCATCATCTTTATAACGTCGCCATCATCATCATCATAACATCACCATCATTATCTCTCAGCCGCTGTCACAAACCCCCTTAAGGTGCGTTCGGTTTTATAGAAAACACCACAAGGGTTTTGGTTTCGGTGGTTTAGCGACAGCCACCCGAGAGGGTGCGTTCGGTTTTCTTTTCAGCACCAACAGGTGCGTTTGTTTCGGGAGTAAAACAGCCACGAAGGGCATGTTTGTTTCTGAGGTGAAAAGCACCACGAAGGTGCTGCTTGTTTCGACAAATAAACGACCACAAGGGTGCGTTTGATTTGGGTCCCAGAAAGGGCGCGTTTTAGTTTTTATATGCACCATAGGGTGCGTTTTGTTTGGCGAAGTCGCCACCCGGGGTGTGTTCGGTTGACGGCCACTGCATCACAAGGGTGCGGCTGGTTGGTGTCTCAACAGCCAAAGGGTGCATTAGGTTGTGGTTTTCATAATATAGGGCGAGTTTGATTTTTCCTAAGCACTACGAGGGTGCGTTTGGTGGGGAAGCCGCCACCATGAGGTGGGTTTGGTGGGCTGCCGCCGCTATAGGGTGCGTCCGGTTTATTTTATCACCACCCACGAGGGTGCGTCAGACCGCAGCGAGTCCGTTTGGTTTTGTAGCAGCAGTTGAAGGCTGCGTTTGGTTTATATTTCACCCAAGGGGTGCGTTTGGATGTGACAGCCCCAAAGGGGGCGTTTGGCTGAGGGTTATGCAAAAAAGGGTGCGTTTGGTTTGACATAAACAGATTAGGGCGCGTTTGGTTTTGTATAAAACACATTAGGGTGCATTTGGTGGATATAGAAACAACATAGGGATGTGTTTGGGTTAAGGGAATCAGGATAGGGTATGTTTGGTTGTAAGGTTAACTGCCAAAAGGGGCGTTTGGGTGAGCAGATTTACCGTAAGGGTGTGTTTGGGTGAGCAGATTTACCGTAAGGGTGTGTTTGGGTGAGCAGGAAACACCAAAGGGTGTGTTTGGGTGAGCAGGAACCCCAAACAGGGGTGTTTGGGATAGCAGGCGCGATAGGGACGTTTGGTTTGGCAGTTAACACCACAAAGGTGTGTTTGGTTTGCTGTTTAACAGCTTTCGGTTGTGTTTGGTACAATAACCCACATAGGGTTTTCTTGGCTATATTGTTTAGTTAGCTATTAACTTTTGTTTAAAATAAGTACTTATTAAAACATGCGATGTTTTAAACGTAGATTGGTTGATTGAAAAAGGGAAAACGTTAAGTTTTTGTAAAGATGGGAAATGTCACATAAACGAAAAGGTCATGATGAAATTTCTAAAAATGTATATACTTATTATTTTTAGATACAACTTTTATCGTCTTTGAAGGACGATAAATGGACTAAGTTATAATTTAAAGGTGTTTTAAATTATAATTTCATAATAACTCGACAACAAACAAAATACTAATTTATAAAATGTTATTTTATAAATCCCGGCTAGAAAATAAAGTCATAACTTTGGTACGGACTTTAGAAACACCGTTTACTTAATTGGTAACTTTAAAACGTATGATTACGTTTATGCAAGAACTTTTATTTACTAATATTAGTTATTTTCGAAAACGTGTCAAACCATTTGGTTTAATTATTTACTTACACTTATTATGTAATACTTGCACGGTATAATATACTTCAAATTAATCTTTTGGTTTCTGGTCGTTATTATATAATTCACTATATGACTTATATAATTGTTAATCTTTCAAGGTAATATATATGGAATGTAACACCCCCAAAATGGGTCGCAGCGGAATAAGGATCCGGGGCATGTTACTTCAAGATCAACAGCACAAGATGTATATAAGAACGACACAAAAAGTCGTTTAAATTGATACATTGGATTTAATTATAAGACATATTACAAAAGCATAAAGCTTTACTTGTTCTTTGTTTAATATTACAAAAGATAACATAGATTTCCCAAAACATGATGCACATAAATCTTTAACAGTGCAATCCAAAACATAATCCAATGCATCCTTGGCACCTCGTGCCTATTGACCTCCTGAAAACATTGCTTAAAACGTCAACAAAATTGTTGGTGAATTCATAGGTTTATGTATTTAAATTATGCAGGACCGCAAGACTTTCCCGTGATGTTACAACATATGCCACAATCACAAAACCAGATTACTGTTGCACTAAGCTCATGACACTGAAGCTCAACCTGTATTTTGCTATTTTAGCAGTTATTTGCCCGTACAGATGTTGTAACCCGCAACATCCAAGTCCGACATGGTCAACGTTCATTCCCGGTGATAGCTAATCACCCAAACGGGGAGGTTAATCCCAATAGATCTATTTATATCATTCGCGCTCACATAATGCAATTAACAACTACATCATGCAATTGACAGTTCATGAAAATGGGCTCAGGAGGGTTATCGCTACTTAGGCAAACACATAATCAATATAATACAAACACTTGCGTCCGATTTATAAAACAAAGCATGTTCTCACCCCGAATAATAGTAAATCAGTAAAAACTATAAAAGTGGGGCTATGAACTCACCTTGAGTACAGATAGTCCAAATAATCACAGATAAAACGTCACGCAAGACGATAAATGCAACCTATTTAAATTAAGGTCGTATAAGTACCGAGTACTTTAATTAATAACATTGAATATAATCTTATAGTTGTTACATCGTACTATCGTTCGGGCTATCATAATTAAAGAGGTCATGACATGACGTACGAGGAGTTAAGACACTTTAAATCGTAAATCCAACAACTCGTCGATACGCCATCCGAAGAGGCCTCATTATGAAACTCCCTAGTATTATAGCACTTTGATAACCACTCAATATTCTATATAGCATAATCACCGACTAATCGTTTTAGTAAAATAATATTTATAAAGTGAAAACGTTTATAAATATACTTTTTTGTAAAAATGACCTAATTTGGTCGTTTTAAGTCCGTTGCTCGCGTTTCTTACGTCTACGTCTTCGTAGTAAGACGAGTGATCAAAATATTACATTTTCATGTTTTTGATATTCTGTGACGAATAGTGTTTTTACTGTTCACGACAGCTAATTTACTCGTTTTTAGTTTTAATTAGCGTAAACTTGTAATCGTAATAACTTATTCATTTTAATCCCGATTTTAGTGATTCTTTCGAGTACGTATTTGTCGCATGACAATTTTTGAGGGTGTTACACTTACCGTGAAGACCTGTTATCCGCTTCCAAGGATCAATGATTTAAATGAACAACTGCAAGGATCAAGTGTCTACTCTAAATCGAGCTTGAGATCTGGTATCACCGACTCAGGTTCGAGAGGAAGACCATTCCGAAGACGGAGGCGTTTAGGACACGCCTTATGGTCATTAGACGAGTTCCAAGTTATGTCAGTTTGTTTCAACCATCACAAACCAGCGGTATTTATGGATCTTCATGAACACGGTTGTGCACACCATATTAGATAAGTTCGGATAGTTTTCAAATCGATGTTATCCCGGATCTACTCCAATGAGCAAAGAAGAACATGAAAAGCATTTGAAGCAAATTTTTGGTAACTACTAAAGAAAAGAGGAATTGTACTTTACGGTCTTCCAAGTGTGAATTTTGCTTCTAAAAGTGCAATTTCTAGTCCACATGATTGATAGTGAATGGCATTCACGTTTGATCTCGCTAAGATTGAGTCAATCAAGGATTGGCATGCCCACGACCCTGACATATAATTTGTTACTTTTTAGGTCTAACGATATTAACCTATGATTTATCAAGGATTTCCTCAAAAAATCCGTTGAGCCTATGACTAAGTTAAAAACGCAGAAAGCGAGAAGTTTTGATATAGGAGAAAAAAAAGAAAGCTGCTTTCCAACAATTGAAACAGAAATTGTATAGTGCGCTGATTTTGGCATTACTCGAAGGAAGCAAAAACTTCATGGTTTACTGTGATATTTCACACAAAGGGTTGGGCACGGTGTTGATGGAAAAGTAGAGATGCATAGCGTACACATCCCGTCAACTCAAAGTTCATGAGAAGAATTATACAACTCATGATTTGGAATTAAGAGCAGTAGTGTTCGCCCTAAAGATCTGGAGACACAATATACATGGCTTGAAGTGTGTCGTGTTTATTGATCACAAGAGCTTATAACATATCCTTGATCAGAAGGAGTTGAACATGATACAACATTAATGGTTAGAGTTACTCAGTGATTACGATTATGAGATTCGTTATCACCCAGGAAAGGCGAACGTGGTGGAAGATGCCTTAAGCCAAAAGGAAATGATTAAGCCGCTACGAGTTTGAGCCTTAAAGATGACAATCGACCTAAACCTTCCATCCCAAATTTTTAATGCTCAAGCCGAAGCAATAAAGGAAGAAAACGTCAAGGAAGAAACTCTTCGTGGAATGAACAAAGAGTTTGAGACTCGTCTTGACGAAACCCTCTGTATTGAGAAACGGAGCTGGTTACCGCATTTTGGAGGATTGGGGAACTTGATTATGCAGGAATCGCACAAGTCTAAATATTCTATCCATCATGGATTGGATAAAATGTATTAGAATATGAAGAAATTGTATTGGTGGCCTAATATGAAAATAAAGATTACCACCTACGTTAGTAAGTGTTTAACGTATGCAAAGGTTAAAGCTGAATATCAAAAACCCTCTGGTTTGTTGTCACTAAGCTTCTAAAGACGTCAAGTGGTCACGATAAACTATGGGTTATCATTGATCGACTCACTAAATCTGCACATTTTCTGCCAATGAAGGAAACAGATTCATTAGAGAAACTAGCGAGACAATACTTGAAAGAAGTGGTCTCTAGGCATGGAGTGCCAGTTTCAATCATCTTAGATAGAGACAGTAGATTTACATCTCATTTCTGGCAGTCGCTTCATAAAGCCTTGGGTATTCAGCTAGATATGAGTATTGCTTATCACCCACAAACTGATGGAATTCAAGAAGAGATCCTAAGTTTACTTGGGAGTGCGAAGACCAATTCTGGAAGAAATATCCACCTTTGTTTTCCGACCCTGTGCCATCATCGAATACCAAGCTTTGGGGACAAAGCTCTATTAACGGGGAAAGACTGTGACACTCCGAAATTTCACAGGTCAATATTTTACCATTTACGTGCACCATTTTAACTTTATCAGTTACATACTTAATTTGAGCTAAAACCAGGAAGTTGTCCCACGTATAACTGAGAAACATCACAGGACGCATTCTGAATTTCGTTTACGTGTAGTCTTCTTACGACTATCAGGTTCCTCGCACTTTTAAATTTTACGTATCACGTTAAATTGTGTTAAGACACTATTTCATGCATGTACATGCACACATACTTTCAAAAAAATATCTAAGATATCTCATGCATAAGAGAAAAAAAAAACTTGATCAAATTGGTCCCCTCTCCCACTTGTTTGGTTCGTCCGCCCCACATCACCCAATACCATCCCACCAAAATCTCTAGTTGGTCTCCTTGGTACATCTCATGAGCTTAAGATACCTTGTGAGAAGGTTCTAGGTTCAAGCCCTCATGCATTGTATTTAACCATTCATCCATTCATTTGGTTCATTTCATCCTCTCTCTAAAAACACACACAATAAACTTTTTCTCTCTTTTTCCCCTCTCTTTTCTTGTTCGACGCCACCAAGCAAACAAACACACTATTGTGTTTTGTTTTTCATCTTCAAGATTATTATTGGTTGATCACTAGTGGTTCTTGGTATTTATTTTGCGTTATTCAAGCATCTATCTGGGTTTTATTTATGTTCATCCAAGTTGAAGATCTCTTATTTCTTCATCATTTTACCAACTTGTAAGCTTTATCATCTTCTTTCTTTTGTATAAATTTTTAGAGTGTTCGATCATACAATGTTTCTTTTCTTTCAAAAATAGTATCATCCGTGTTTGTGTAACCACTTTTTACAAAGAAAACTAACAAATAAACAAGGTTGTACAATTTATTGACAAGTTTGAAACTTTTCTTATTTTTCTTAAGTTTTCTTGTACTTTTGAGTTAGTAGCGTGATATTTAGCGATAAAAGTGATGTTTGGCGATTTTGGCTATGGGATTAGGCTAGTTTTGATGTGGATTTGTTGGTTGAAACCCTAGTGAAGGAGTTTAGGTTAGATTAGGAGTATTGAGGAAGTTGTGTTGGATTTTGGTTAGGTTTTTGGTTCGATTAACTTGTTGTCCAGAATTAATTTGTAGGTTAAGGGTTGTTTAAAAATGTTTTGAGAGGCTAAAAATATAAAATTATGTTGGTATATTATTTTACATAAATTTTGATATAAAAAACGCGAAAATTCGCCTTATAACGAAGGAGATACGACCGTAAAAAGGTTGGCAAAACATTAAAGTTTTTAACAGATCAAAAATGGTTTCGAGTACATTATGTCCAAATTTAAAACTGAGTTTTGACCCATTTCGGGTTTGAATTGGCCTTAACTTGTAAAAGAAAAGTTGTAGTTATGATTTTTCCTTCAAACGTAGTCTTCGCTAGAGCCGTGCATGTTTAGAACGAAGGAGATACGGTCTCCTAAAGTCGGACTAAATCTAGGATTGTCTTATAACTAAAATATGAGCTGATTAGAACATAAATTTGGGTTTTCGAGCGTTTTCGGGTCTGTTTGGTGTATAAAAACCTTAGCGAATATTATAGTAATATATGTATACATTATTTAGTCGCGTTAGAAACTTACTTAAGGTAATATTAGGGGATTGTTAAGAGTTATTAAAAGTGGTAAGTTAATAATAAGCGTAATGTATATATTAGCGAAATAAAAGTGGAATCTAGACTTTTAAGGACACTCAGTGTTTTTAGGCGAAATATAAACTTAACGGACATAATTAGACATCGTTAATGTTCGGGATTTCTAAACTCACTAAAAATAGTAACTTTCGGATTAAGTGTCGAAACTTAATTAAAAACCCTATATTTTTACGAAATCACATTTTGACTAATTAAACTGAGACACAAACACGTACGGGTGATATTGACATTCTAAAAATGATTTATTTCAACGTTTCGTTATCCTTTGCTTTCTCCTAAAGCGCGTCATATATTTAGGTCGCGGTTATGATACATTCGTGTACGTTCTAAGTTCGTGGATTAGTTCCCTACTCACTGACTTACTTAAGGTGAGTTTATAGCCCCACGTTTTACTTATTTACAAATACTTTACAACTCTTTGGGGTGAGAAACATTGCTTGCTTTTAACTTTGGACACAAGTACCTTATTGAAACTTTTACTTGTTTACGTGTTTGCCTAAGTACCTTTAGCTCACTACTGCTATTATCATGAACCGTTAATTACTGTAAGTAAGCGTAAGTGCTATTAATAGATCTATTAGGATTGATAATCCCTATCCGGGTATTGGTGATTCTCACCTGACCGACTGTACTAGTCAAACGGACGTATATCATGTCGGATTTCTAGGTATTTTGAGTTAGATACCTACTTGGCAACTTTACTTGGCATTTAACTGCTACCATTCCCATCAGCTTCGGTGTCATGAGCTTAGAACAAACGTAAATACCAATCTGGTGATATTGTATCTATTACAATAGTCATACTTTTACACTTTGAAATCTTGTGGTCCATACCTATACTTTACTTAAACCTATAAATTCACCAACATTATGTTGACATTTTTAAGCATGTTTTCTTAGGTGCTTAGTTTTTGGAACTCTTTGACGTGCTATATGGAGTCTGCTTGCATATGGCCTCATTTTCAAGAATTATCTATCTTTTGATACTCGTTGTCTTGCAAAAACCTATTTATGCTTCCGCTATGTTTCTAGATACATTTGAATTATTGTAAACTCTTTTATTTTAAATCAAAGCAACGAGGTATTATTTTCAAACGTCCATATAGTAGTCGTTCTTTATGCTTTGTGTTTGAGATATTCATGAAGTCAC
>BQNB010074885.1:0-31644 GCA_026074375.1 Tanacetum coccineum | reverse complement strand
GGCATTTTAAGTCCGTTTTTGGTTATTTTAGCTCGTTTTTAAAGGTAAAAGGTATGTGTAATTAAGCACATACCATTGGGATAAGATTGGTACTTTTGGTGACATAAAATGTGTCGTGCATTCTTTATAAATCTTTGGGATTTTTACATGGTACTGTGATGATACAGTGGATTACATTCATATTTAAACTAATCTATGAACTCACCAACTTTAATGTTGACACTTTTAAGCATGTTTTTCTCAGGTGAATTAGATGCTTGGACTATTTGATGTGCATTGGAGTCTTTACATTCAAGTTTTTCATGGTGATGCAATTATAGGACAACTATTATTTTGATTTCAGAAAATCAACGAGATTGTTTTACAAACGACACATTTAGAGGTCGTTCTCTTGTATCTAGCGTTGTGTATTATGAAGTAGCACCCCATGTGGTATTCCGCTGCGTTGTGATTTTTGGGGGTGTTACAGTAATGAAGCCACCAAAAAGACTCAAAAGACACTCTTAAAACAGATGTATGAAACCTTCAGTGCTTCTAGCTCAGAGTCACTTGACTCTATTTTTAACAGGCTTCAGAAGATTGTGAGTCAGTTAACTATCTTAGGTGAAATCATCACCCCATAGGAACTTAACCTTAAATTTTTAAGAAGTCTTCCTACTGAATGGGGTATGCATGTTGTTGTCTGGAGGAACAAGTCAGATCTGGGCTCAATAAGTTTTGATGACCTTTACAACAATTTTAAGATTGTTGAACCAGAAGTCAAAAGAAGTGTCACCTCTAGCTCAAACCCAGGCTCTTAGAATTTGGCCTTTGTCTCAGGTCATAGCAGTATAAATGATGGTAATACTGCTAATGTTCATGTTAGTACTGGTAGTTCTCCTGTTAGTACTGTTAGCACTAATAATAGTACTGCTAGCACTAATAATAGTACTGCTTGCCTTAGTGATGCCAAAGTATATGCTTATTTGGCCACTCAACCCAATGGGTCTCAAGTTGTTTATGAAGACCTAGATCAAATTCATGAAGATGATCTTGATGAAATGGATTTAAAGTGGCAGTTGGCTTTACTAAGTATGAAAGCAAGAAAGTTTTATCAGAGAACTGGTAAAAAGATAATCATCAATGGAAGTGATACTGCTGGTTATGACAAGAAAAAGGTGGAATGTTTCAATTGTCATAAGTTGGGACATTTTGCTAGAGAGTGCAGAAATCCTAAGAGTCAAGAGAACAGAAGCAGGAATCAAGACAGCTCAAGGAGGACAGTGAATGTGGAAGAAGCTTCTCCCAAAGCTATGTTAGCTATAGATGGTACTGGATTTGATTGGAGTTACATGGCACAAGAGGAGGCTTCTACCAACTTTGCACTTATGGCTTTCTCTGATTCTGAGGTACAAAATAACAAAACTTGCTCTAAAACTTGTCTTAAAAATTATGAAGATCTTAAAACTCAGTATGATAAGTTGAGAGTAGAGCTTAGAAAGTCTGAATCTGATTTATCTAATTATAAAAGAGGGTTAGCTTCTGTAGAAGAACGACTGGTCTTTTATAAGAAGAATGAAAGTATGCTTAATGATCAGATTGCTGTTCTTAAAAGAGATGCTTCTTACAAAGACTCAGATATTAATGGTCTTGAGAAACAGGTAGAAAGACTTAAGAAAGAAAAAGAGGAAAATCAGTTTAAAATTGATAACTATGAAAATGCCTCTAAAAGTCTGGAACAATTGATTGCAAATCAAATATCTGATAACAATAAGAAGGGTCTAGGATATAATGTTGTTCCCCCTCCACTTACAGGCTTGTTTGCACCTCCTAGTGTTGATTTATCAAGTTCAGGAATTGAGAAATTTAAAGAACCTGAATTTGAAGGATATGGTGTTAAGGTAACTAAGAGTGCTAGTGAAAATGTCTCTAAGGAAGTAAAGAAAACTTCAGATGCTCCAATAATTGAAGATTGGGTTTCTGATTGTGATGAAGATGAGACTGTGGTGTTAGAATCCCTTAATGTTCAAAAGCCTAAGCAAGCTGATCAACCTAGGAAAGTTAGTCAAAACCCTAGGAACAACAGTACAAGCTGGAATACCCCAAAGCCTAAGAAATTAGGAGTTGGATTTCAGTTTACACCAAAAGCTTGTTTTGTGTGTGGGAGTTTTAACCATCTAATTAAAGACTGTGATTTTCATGATAAAAAGATGGTACAAAAACCTGTTTTGAACAATGTGAAAAAGGTGACTGGTCAAAGGGAAGTTAGACCAGTTTGGACTAATGCAATGAGGGTAAATCATCAAAATTTCTCTAATTCTAAAAGGAATTTTGCTCCAAAAGCAGTTTTAACCAAGTCTGGCTTAATACCAGTTAGTGCTGCTAGGCCAATTAATACTGCTGTGCACAAACCCTTTGCAAATGTTGCCAAACCAAGGACAAATGTTTTTCAAAAGGCACATTCATCATTAAGAAGACCTTTTTACCAACAAACAGTACTTAAAAACAGAAATTTGAGTAACCAAGTTAATACTGCTAATGTAATTTCTGTTAATACTGTTGGGAAGCAAGGGATTAATGCTGTTAAACCTACAGCATACTGGGCATGGAGACCTAAAGTAAAAATGATAAATCATGTCTACAAGAATACTGGATTTTGTGTTTGTAAGCAATTTGACTATGTTGATCCAACAGGTAGAAACAAGTCAGTAATGGCTTGGGTTCCCAAGAGAAATTAATTCTCTTATACTTGATGATGCTATGTTAGTACTGTTATTGCATTTTCTATGTTTTAGACTAACATTTGCAGGTTCTACAAAGAATCATAGTTGGATTTGAGGGGAGGATTTGATGACAGAATGGATGGTCTTTTAGTGTTGGTGTTACAACCACACAACAAATGGTCATCAATTCACCATGCTTAACAGGCATAAGAATTGGCTAGTCCATAAGCAAACGGTTTGTGGTAAAGACTTTTCAAATCCGTTCATGGTTGACAATTTACCAAAAATTGTAGGGTTCTCAACTCACCTTACTTCATGGTGAAGAGTTGGCTAGTCCAGGATCAAACAGTTCTTGGTAAAGACTACTCAAATCTGTTGATAGCTGATAGTTTGCTAAAAACTATATGGTTATCAATGCACCATGTTTTGCAATAAAGCATTGACTATTCTAGGCAAACGGAAACTGGTAAAGAATCATCAAATCCGTTTATGGCTGGTAGTTTACCAAAAACTATAAGTCCAATGATCCACATCTCTCAAGAAGTTATACTCTTGAAAGAGGAAAAGACAGTCTGTAACTTATAGAATTGACGAATTTATGTACCAAATTGAATGAGAATGTCACTATTTTGGAAGATGCTTTTAAGAAGACTCATACTCAGACTCTAACACTGTTTGATAAAGAAAGTCAGAAGATCGGAAAACAAGCTCAAGTTCTACAACAAAAGAGTATTTGATTTTAGAAGATTGTGTCAAATAGGGGAGGATAGTAGAAAGATGATTCATTAGAGGAGTATGAAAAACTTCATGTTATGCTTGGTGTTAAACAGTTCTATTGCTCAAAATTACAACTATCAGTACTAAACTAATCAGTTAGTACTGCTAGTTTAAACTTAGTACTACTAAGTGACCGTTAGTACTGTTTGAGCCATAACAAAAGAGCCGTTAAGATAGTTCTGTTTTAAATTCATTAGAGGAGTATGACAAACTTCATGTTATGCTTGGTGTTAAACAGTTCTATTGCTCAAAATTACAACTGTCAGTACTAAACTAATCAGTTAGTACTGCTAGTTCAAACTTAGTACTGGTAAGTGACCGTTAGTACTGTTTGAGCCATAACAAAAGAGCCGTTGAGATAGTTCTATTTTAAAGATTTCATGATAAGCTCAAATCTTTTACAGACAGTGAATATAAACTCTTTTACACTTCTTACAAAATTCCAGATTGTTAATTAATTCATCAAAATGACAACTTTGGAGTCTTGCAACAAACATAATATTGTAAATTGGGAATATATTTTGCTGGGAATGACAGAAGCAAAAGATTCTGAAGTTTGCAAGATTACAAGAGCTGATGGAACTTCAAGTTTTCATGGAGATTTTCAAGCATTGTTAAGAAGACTTGACAGACAAGATTTATTTCAACTCTACAGTTTGGTTCAAGAAAGATATAAACATCGTTCAATTGAAGGTCATGATTTAGATTTATGGGGAGATCTGAAAATGATGTTTGATCCAAATGAAGAAGATGACATATGGTTGAACCAACACTATTGGGAGTTGCTGAGGTGGAAACTACATGAATACAGTGGTGTTCATTCTTTATTCTTAGATGGTACTTCAATTCAGATTAACATGCTAGTAGACAAGAAGTATCCACTGAAGAAGGAAATCTTGAAGAAGATGATCAACTTGAAGATTGAAGCAGAAGAAGAAAGTGATATGGCATCTGAGCTTATAAAGTTTATCAAATCTCAGATTGCAGAACAGAGTTAGTGTGATTTTTCAGCAAAAGAATATGAAGATTTTTGTAAAAACCAATAAGCAAGGAAGCTAAAGTGTTTGAAAGAATCCTCTCAAAATCAAAAAGCTTTAATTCAAGAAACTTAAGATTTGAAGGTAAATCATAAGTTTAGGGGAGGATTGTTGGGAATTAAAGAGCTTCTACAAGATATGCTGCTGAAGAACTTAGTACCGTTAGTTAAAGAACTTAGTACTGTTAGTTATAGTTAGTACTGCTAGTACAATGTTAGTACTGTCAGCATATAGTTAGTACTGTTAGTTATATAGTTAGTACTGCTTATGAGATATGCATGAGTTATATTAGGAATAGATATGCATGATCTGTTAACGCGTTTTGTAAGCCTATTAGGGTTTTTCCTTCAATATCCATGACCGTTTCAAATACGTTCTCTAAAATATTTTTCTCAATATGCATGACATCCAAGTAATGACGAATAAAATTAGTACTCCAATAAGGCAAATTCCAAAAGATGCCACGCTTCCTCTACCCACATGATTTGCTTATAGAAGCGTTAAATTCTGCCCCTCTTATTTATGTAACTTCCTTCAATTCAAACTCATCAATTTGTTCAATAACTTGTTCCCATGTCAATGTCAATGAAGATTGCGATAGTTCAGCCCTATTCTTTATAAAGTCATTCTTATTTAGCCTGAAAGGATGATCCTCTTGTAAAAACTAACGATGAAAATCACACCATGAAACCTTTCCACCATTAGATAAGCTAAAAGCTTTTGAGTTCTCCATACAATATGGACAAGCTTTCTTTCAGCTGTACTCCACCCAGACAACATTCCATAAGCCGGAAAATCATTAATAGTCCATATCTTGTATTCATTATATCCCCAAGATTAAGATTAGGTAATCTTAATCTTGATATGGACTATCAAGATCAGTAGATATGCTGATGAAGATATGGACTATTAATGAATTCAAGGCGAGCAGTAGTAAATTAGTTTAAATAGTTTCCTTATCATATTAGGAAAGTATTTATTCATTAAACAGAAATCAGAGTTACTTCAAGGTTTTCTTTATTCATTATATCCCCAAGATTAAATGATCTTTGAGGTTAAACTAACTAATACATAGATGTTTATAACACATCTACTAACTATCTAACTACGCTAACTAACTAAATGTGTACACACACACGTTTTGTTTTAGTCGACTCTCATTGAGAACACACACGTTTCTGGATACTAAAACAATATGCCTAGACCTCTTTTTATAGCATAAGGAGTCAAGGCTTTACATGGAAACTATTTAAAAGATATTAATGAGTTTGACCAAATCTTTATTTCTTTATCTTTATCTCTTTTTGACCAAATCTTGGTCAAGGCTTTACATGGAAACTATTTAAAAGGTATTAATGAGTTTGGCCAAATCTTTATCTCTTCATCTTTATCTCTTTTTGACCAAATCTTTATTTTCTTCTACATCTTGTAAAATCCCACAATGACGACTTTGGTCCTTTTGTTTCCATCTTGTTTCATTCGTTTTTTGTCTTATCAACTCAAATATAATCCCCAACATTGTGTCAAGTCGATGTAAAGATGTTGAGTTCCAACGAGGGCTTGAAACCGGTGTTTCATTTGAAAACAGCTCTCGTGGAATCAACGGAGATTTAAAATTCCTCTTGACATTCCATTGATTTTTGAAACTCGGTGTTTCAAATGGTGTTTTAAATCTTAGTTGACGAAGAAGGAATTCCTATTTGTTAATGTCCTTTGTTGAAAACATTGTCCTGAAAATAGTGTGTTTCGTTTGAAACTCTTCCTTCTTGTGATGGTATGAAAGCAAAGTCATCTTGTTTTGCATTCGGAAAGCATTTTCTGATTTGAATATTTGAATGAATTCGAACTGACTTTGCTTTGTCTTACCACTACTTGTTTTTTACTGGTTTGTAAAACGAGAGTGTGGAGTAACAAAAACGTGATTCTTTCCTTTGAAGTACTTAACTTATAAACACTTTTGAGAAGAAGATGTTCAAAAGTGGCCTCCTTAATTGGGCTCCACACTTGTTTTACCGGTGTAAACGACGAGTTGTGATGATTCAAAAGGTTGATGTATTTTCATTTGAAGCTCTTGTCTTGAAAAAACCCTGTTTGAGGAGAAAATGTTTCAAAACTTTGAGATTTCTTAGAAGCTTGCGTTCCCTATCTTTTGTGAAAGATAGAGGATTGTAAAATGAGAAAAGCCGTTCGTGAAACGGTTTTGAAGATTCACACGTTTATTTTGTGAACCTTTTCCAAGAAACGCTTGATCTTGTAAGGGTTTTGAAGATAGTTATGAAACATTGTATGGTTCCATATTTGGCACGAGATATTAAGAGAAGATATAAAACAGTTTCACTTAGTTAGAAAGGTATTAATATAGAATGTATCTTGTGTAAGTCTCATGTATTTGATCTTTTTGAGACAAAGAACGATTCTGAGATGCCACTTGATGAGATCAATATGCAATTCGTTTTAAAAACCTGATCTTTTTAATTTTTAGGCAAAGACTGTGTGTGACTGTTTTTGACAAACTCTTTTGCACATCATCTTTGGGAAGGTTAACCATGATTTTGAAATTTGAAGAGTTTATCAACATTTTTTCAGTGGTGGGGTTTTTCCCAAAAGATTAAATTGTTTATCAAACTTAGATTGCATAGAATTTCTTTCAGGATTTTCCATATTGCGTTCTAAATGATTAATTTCTTTCAAAAATTGATCTTTTTCAGCTTTAGAATCATCGACCTTATGAGCCAATTGTCGTTCAAGAACAACTTTCATATTTTCAAGTTTTTCAAAATACGCTTCAAATTTGGCTGTTCTGTTCGACAATTCAAGCTTGTTGTCATTTAATTCTTTGGTTTGTTGGGTTTTTTAAAAACCTTTTCAAGCTAGGCTAACTTTGTTTTAGGAAACTCACATTTGGCCTTATCGCAAACATTCTCCCCGATTCATGTTATAGTTCAGAAAATATCCAACTCTTCTTTTGAAATTCAATTTTTTCGAGGAGTTTGAACTTAGTTTTCAGCAATCTCAAACAATTGAGAATTCGATTGAATCAACAAGTTTTTGTAAGTCAACTTCAAAAATGGGGGTTTTTTTTTAATTCCCTTAATTAATGACGCCACACGATATTCCAACTCAATGTTTCTCATTTCAATCTCATCAAAATCGTCCTTAACTATGGCTTCATCACATTGATGTGTCTCAACTTTTGACCTCTGAACCGACTCAAACAACTCTTTATAAGTCTGTTTCAAATGAGCATTTTCGTTGTTGTAATTGATGACATAAAATTCTCATCTTCTTTTTGCACTGTTTCAAAGAATTATTTTTCTCGGAGTCTTGCGTTTGAAGTTTGCGATTTCAAAAAGCAATACTCTTTGCCTCTATTTTGACAAATCTTTTTCCAATTCAACAATTCGTTTTGACAATCCCTGAGTGACTTCAAATGAAACATCGTTTGACTCTTTTGAAATTCTTTCAATTTCATCATGTAAATCCTTATTCCTTATTTCCATACAAGAAGTTATGACAAGATTCTTGATATCTGCAGTTAAGGATGCTTCCAAGAGTTGATCTTTCAACAAATCATTTTGATTTCTCAATTTCATAAAGATAGACATCATTTTGCCAAACAAATCTTTCTTTCTTTTATATCCCTTTGAATAGATCTGAAAGTCATCGAAGTTAACACCTGTAATTCATAAGAAGTGGTTTGATTTTCTCGACAAAAATTCTTACATTCTATCTTATGCTTTTGTTGTGTAAAAAAATGCTTTTCCCTTTTATGTTCTGGTGTATTAACAGAGACAGCTTTTCAAATCTAACTTTTATATTGAATAATTCGTTGATCAAAGGTAACTCACTCGGCATGGTTTTTGTTTCCAAAGGGGTAATTGAATGTAAGGTTAAAGAACATGTTTGCTTAACAGCAAGGCTCCAGAATGCTATTTTTGAGAGACAAATCTTTATAAGTTTTGTTAACTTTTCGTTAATCGATTGGTTGAATCTTTAACTATTGAATTTTTTTAGCCTTTTGAACTCATTCATTTTTTAATTGACTTTTTCAGCATCCTCAAGGTTTCGCTCAGAATTCAAACACAAGGCAGTTGTTTCTTTTTTATCACAAAGTTCATAAAGCACAATACAACTTAGGAATTTTAGGCATATGATTGTGAAGAAACATGAACCGTTATTATCCACACAACAGGACTTAAGTTAGGTTATCCCCTGAAAAGCTCTTTGATTCATTTGTAGTAAAACGGAAGTGTGATAGTTGATCTGCCCATTTTACAACAACGTTTCAAGATCTTTGTTTTATCTTGTAACTGAATAATATCATTAAGTTATTTTTCCTCTTTGTCAACGTTGATGTGCTGTTTGAAAATCATTTGTGTCTTTTGGAAGTGAATTGAAACTATTTCGTTTGATCCCCTTTTCTCTTTTTATCACAACGAACCTAATGAAATTTCGACAAGGACTCAAAAGTTAATCCAAAATATCACTTACACCAAATCACGCCACAAACTTGCAGTTTACACAAACTATCAATTACCACACAAAAAGTATCAAATCGTTCTCAAATATCCAGTTTAGGTTTCTCAGAAGAATCATTTAATAATGAATCAAGATTACGATAAACCGTAATTGATCATTTCATATTGATTTAAACTTTTTTTTTTATAATTTTCAAATTCGGAAAATAAACTCAGATCTGGAATGAGATTTAGTCCCAAAATGCGTTTCAAAAAACTTGTTAAGTGAAACCGAGTTTGACCATTACCAAAATAATTACTGAATTTGACTGCCGAATTTGACTTCCGAGTTTGGGACAAGATGTAACAAACTTTGGGGGGGGGGGGGGGGGACAAGTGTAACATCTTTTACCAGATGTAACAAAAATTTTGACCTGTGATAACAAACCTTTGACCAAGTGTATCAAACTATTGACCAGTTTTTTTAAAACAAACTTTACTGAATGTGACCTGTTGACTTACCGAGTATTGACGTTGTCTACGAGTTTGCCAGGTTTCTTAACAACTTTTGACTAGGTGTAAACAAACTTATTGACTACCGAGTTTGACCATTTGACTAGAGTCTTGACCAGTTGACTACCGAAGTATTGTCAGTTCTAACAAACTTTGACTACCGAGTTTGACCAGTTCTAACAAACTTTGACCGGGTAAACAAACTTTACTGAATTTGACCAGTTGACTACCGAGTTTGACCAGTTGGATACCGTGATTTGACCAGTTCTAACAAACTTTGACTAGGTGTAACAAACTTTGACTATTGAGTTTGACCAGTTGACTACCGAGTTTGACCAGATGTAACAAATTTTACTGAATTTGAAATTAAAAAGCTGCTGAATATCAAAAATATAGCACAAAATAAGCAAATTCGGTATAATCTTGCTAAAGTTTCGTATGATATAACCGTAAGCAATCAATCTAGGTTGGCATAAACCACACACCGAATTGCTCAATATGCACCAGAATTAGAGTCAATAAAACGAAAAAGCTTAAAAATAAGCTCACGCAATAAGCTGAACAAATAAGCAGTCGTATAGCCAAAGAAAGCACACTCCTAAACTACATAAATCGCTACTTGCTGCTTGGATACCACGTTGTTAGGTCTGAATGCTAGGATCAATATGCATATAGTGTATAGTCTAGAGGATGGGGTGAAATAGGGGAGAAGGAGGATTTTAGAGAAAAGATTAGATGAGATTAAGAAACACTAGGACACACCTCACAAATTGAGGTGGTGGAGTGGGTATTTTATTACCCTTTTCAATATATGAGACATTAAAGCCTTGTCTTTTAGACTTTTACCATTTAGTCCCCTGAGGCATCTCTTTGAAGAGTGACTTGACTATAAAAGTCTAGAACAAAACGAGGGACAATTGGCTCATTGATTTCGTAGAGACAATTGAGACGAATGTTAGAAAAACAACGATCGATGTGATCAGATGTGTAGTAAAGTTGATCAACAACTCTACCCTCATGAATACATCGATCTTCGATAGGTTTGTAGAAGTGTGCGATAGAAGGAGCGATACCGGGTGTTTGGGAAACTTTGGGAATGTAAGAACGGGTAAGAGAGGTATCACCGACAGTTGCTCGAGGCATGTTTATCACCTAAACAGGACAACAACAAAATAAAGTATTACAATAAGAAAATAAAATAAAAAAATAAAGTTTTTGAAAAATGACAAATGTGGGACAAGGATTACTTCGACTCTAAAAATAAAAACCTAAGAAGTGATCCATATGTTCCTTAATTTATTTTTGACTTAATCTAGGATGTCGAAGAGTATATATTAATTATATATTTCAACATCTAGAAGATGAACCAAACACTCTCTTATCAATACAAAACTTGACTAAATTTGTCGAACGATATACGTTAAGTTGTATATTTTGTTGACAAATATAAGTTCATTATTTTTGACTTGACGAGAGTTAAATGGTGTTTGTTTTGACTTAATACTATGTTTTAAAATGTTAAACCAAACGCCCCTTTATTTTACACTTTTTATAAAATGTATCAATATATATATGAATTATATATCTTGATGACTTATACAAGTTAGTTACGGGTTTATACATGTGACAAAAATATAGTGATGGTCATTTCGACTCTAAAAATCGATCCTAAGAAACGAACCAAACACCCCTTTATTTTTATAAAACTTTACCCATTGATTCGAAAAATATGCCTTTAGGAATGTATGTTTCGAAAGACAATGTATAATCATTTTAACGTGTTTTTGGCATGAATCAACAATGTATATAGAATCTTGTTTTGAAATTTCTTAAAAAAATTTCAAAAAAATGTATACATTTTTTTATAAGTTTTCGAACCAAAATTTTTTTGACTCAATCCTATTGAAAATGTTGAATTCCTATGACTACGGGAATCATTATAGTTATGGATTTTCTAGTTCTAATCGAAAATGTAAAATACACAAAAATTAAAAAGATATCCAATTTTGACTGAGAACAAAATTGGATGAAATTGAAAGAGAAAAGTATAGGAAATCTTACAATCGAGGTTGTTAATCTTGTTGTTGGTGTTTGCCCCTTGCGAATTTTGATCAAATAGGTGTTTGAAGGTTTGAATTTTGATGGTTTTGGGTGTTGGTTTTCGTCACACGGTAGCAGGGAAGGAGATATGAACGAAAATGAGTGTTTAGTGTTGTGTTATGCAGAAAAAATAGAGTGTTTGGCAAATTAAATAGGCCGGTCCCCTTAAAATTAAGGGGGCGCCTATATTTACACGGCCGGTCCCCTTAATTTTAAGGGGGGGGGGGGCTATCTGAGAAAAAAAATTATTTTTTGATTTTGACTAGTTTTGTAAATGTACAATTATCAAAATACGTCGGGAGCTACTAGTAATATTATTTTAGAAGATCTAGTTGTCGATAGAAATGGAGTTGATGGCGAGAGAAAAATACTTGACACTTTTAATTAACTTTTCGTCAAGTTAATTAACCTTAAATAATTTCTAATAAATTAAGATTTTTGGATCGTGAGATGGTTTAGAGATGATTGACGAAATTTCATTGACGTTTTAATTAACTTTTCGTTAATTAAAAATACTTTGATTACTTCGGATGAAATAATCAGTTGTCAAGCCGAGAGAAAATTTAACGAGAATTTAGTGACGTTTTCAATTAACTTCTTGTCAATTGAGTAAATTAATTATCTCGGATAAAATAATTAATTGTCACAATTTGGAAATTTTATGAGATGATACTTATATGACGATAGAATGAAGTTAAAGCTTCATGAGAGGATTTTGATAGACGTAGTTTATTGTAGACGTGTAGACGAGGCGGACGTCGTAGTCGAAGAGAGTTTGTTTCATCCATAGTGTTTTGATGTCATGCCTCTCCGGCATAAGATGAAAAACTAATCCTACTTCTATGTTAATAATTTCCCATTAACTCACTTTTCTTCATCTACGTGAGTTCGCTACTAGTGGACATAGAAGATTTCCATTTTATAGAGGTACGTAGAGAATCTTAATTCAACTACGTGAGAGATGAGTTCGTAATGAATAAACTCTCTTAATTCTAGAAAACCAACAAATGGCATTTCTAGTGACTACACTATCTCTACAAGATTAAGATATATTCTATTAGCTATAACTTATTTGATTAGCATATACTATATATAACATGATAATATATGATCATTTAGCATCTAACACATAATCTAAAATCTAAAGAGTTTGGAAAGAAGACATACCTTTGCCAACGATGGGTTTTCTTCAATACCTTCAAGTAAGTATGCGTTGAAGGAGAAATCATTTGGTAAATCCGTCGTAAGATTTTAAGAATGTATTCACTCGTCGGATTCCAAGAAACGTTCATGAACAACTCCACTAAAATGCTGTAATGACTCAACCACTTGGACCCTAATTTCTCATGGGTCTAAAATTGTTAGTTCTGAACATGTTTTGCATATGTTGCATTTGATTCGGATACAGATAAGGTGGGCATATTCCCCACGGAGAGAAGTTTGGTTGTTGTGAATAATTCCACATAGAGGATTATTATTAGAGTAATTTTGTCTACCTTGATCTCTCCTAGGTTGTGGTGTTTTAGACCGATGGTGAGAGTTATTAGTTCTTTTTGGAGGAGGAGTCTTAGATCTTGTCTTAGACTTAGTAAATCCAACTTCGGGTTTTAAAGAAGGTTTCTAAAAACGTTTTACTTCGTCGTCGCTTGTAATGGGTATTTTAGTATTGTTTAAAAGTATAAATTTTGGTCTTGGGCTTGAGTTTGATTCTACTATTTTTTCTTTAGACTCAACCACTTGTGACTTTACAAAATTTACTTGTTTAGACTCACTAGTTGATCCTTTGGTAAAATTTACATCTTAAGCTGGAGTTTATCTCCAGAAGTTTTTGAAGTATTTAACATTTTCTAAATAATCATGCGACCTTACTCACTTTTCTTAATTGATTTAAGCTTTAGAAATTTTTCTTAAGCTTTTCATTTTCAAATCTAAGATTTTGACATATTTTATATTCTTCATTTACCTCTTTATCTTTTTCTAATTTAGATAGTTTATTTTTTAGTTCTAGTACTTCATTTTCTAACTGATTTTTAATTTGTTTTAGTGATTTATTTTTAGCCTCTTGTCTTTTAAGAGACCTACTTTGCATAGCCGATTATATTCACTATCTAAGTCTTTGTTCGTCTAACGATGAATGATCATCACTAAAGAATTCGGTTTCGGAAAGTACCTCATTAGATGTTTTAGCCATAAGACATTTTTCGTCCTTTGTCCTTTCTTTTTCTTCTTTGTCGCTATCACTCCATGATCCACCAACGAAGGCTTTTTGATTGTAGTTTCTTGATAGTTTTGGACACTCTCCGTGGGTTTGTTTGGGATTCTCCACTTTGAAATATTGTACTGTTTCTCCTTTTGCCATTTTTGTGTCTTTTTTCTTTGAGATGTGACTTACTGTTCATCATGGTGGTGTCTTATTCGAATCTTCCTCGTCTTTTAAAAATTTCTTGAAGGTCTCTCTACGGCCATGGCGTATTTCTTCGTTTCTATATCAGAAGTGTCGAACAATCTTCATCACTTGATTCCTTTTTAGCTTTTAAGGCAAGAGATCTATTTTGTTCTTTTTTGCCTTTGACCATTTCGGAATCATTCTTAATTATTACTTCATAAACTTTTAAGTTTCCAATGAGTTCATCAAGTGATAAAGATGTTAAATCCTTTGATTCTTCAATAGTCGTAACCTTTGCATGCCATTTAGGATGAAGTGCCCTAAGAAATTTCCTAACATAATTCTTGCTAGAAAAACCTTCATCAAGTGATTTTAGACTAGTAATAATAGTATTAAATCTAGCAAAAGCATTATCTATCGATTCCTCTTTCGGAATCGTAAATTGTTCATATTGTTGAACAAGAAGATCTATTTTATTATCTTTGACTTGACTATTAACCTTGGTGAGTGATTAATAAAGTAACCCAAATTTCTTTTGCGGTTTTACACATAAAATTCTTTCATATTATTTACATCGTAAAGCATTATAAATTACCATTTTAGCTTTATTATTTTTAGCAAGTTTCTTTTTATGTTCAATCGTTTGTTTATCAAATGGTACCAATTTCATCCTTTTAGTTTCAGATTATTTTGAATAGGGAGGGAAAACTCAGCCATAGGTAATAACTTGCCTATTAGATCAAGATCTTTTGATTTCACATAAGTTTCGAATATATTTTTTCCTATATAATAAATCCATCCACTTTCTAATTGTGGTGGTCTTTGCATAGATTGCACTTCTAAATTGATTTTTCGTTCCATAGATCAGTTCAAGTTTTAAATAAGTTTATTTTTAAAATCTTGTTTGACGTGGCTCTGAACCAACTTGTGGAAAACTTAGAAATGGGGTGGTTGTTTAGTTTACCGCTTTTTTAAATTAATGTTAGTTTGTTTTATAAACACTTAAGATTCGTTTTATGTGATATAATATGTGCATAATTTAAACAATGCAAGTAAGTAATTAGTAATATAATGAAAGACAGAGATAAGTTTAGAAAGATTAAAACCACAACACAAGGATTTATAGTGGTTTGGTAATGAAGCTCCTCTTGCCCTACTCCACTCCCCGAGCACCAAACTCAAGAGTTCTCTTTACTAAGTCAACAAACTCCCTTTTGGCGGAGAAAACCGTACACGACTTTGCTTACACAAATTTCTGACACTAAGCGAAATGTCGAGTAAGTTTTAATCTAGGCTAACCAATTCTATCACGACTAACAACACTAATTCCACAACAACTCAAAACTTTTGCTTCACTTCTCGACTTGTCTTTCGACTTCACTACTTTCTTTATTCAAACTTCTCTTCTCCTTCACAAACCAATACACTACTACGATACACCAATAACACTACTTACAAAGATCACACCGATCTAACCTTTTACTTACAATAATGAACCACTCATATTTACTTAAATATACACAACTACGATACAACCTTCATGTTATACACAATGGTTTACAAGAGTTCTAATCAAAACTTCACAACAACACCAACTAAACTATAACACTTCTTGACTTGATGATAAGAAGTATTCTTCTCTTGCACTTGAGGAATTAAGCTTGGATCACTTGGAGGAAACAAAAGTGTTTAGATTAAATGGATTCAAAGGAAGAGAAAGGGAGAGTATTAATTGATTCTTAGAACGCAGAAAAAAAAGTGTGTGCAAAGTCAAGAAAAATCAGTGGGGAATAGTCAAAGTATTTATAGGCCAACTGAGCTGGATTTTTGTCTGGGGCGGTTCCCTTAATTAGGTGGTGCTCGGGTCCTTTAAAATTTAATTAAGGGGGCCGCCCAGCCCAGACGCTCCCTTTTTTGTCTTTTCTGGGGGAGGTGTTTTCTGGAACATTTCTAGCCGTTTTTTGGTAGAAAATTTGAATTCAAAATATTTATTTGAATAAAACATTTCTTTTAAATCTAAAAATGTTTTTGTAAAAGATATAAAAATGTTTGTGACATTTTTATAAAAAGTGTGAGGTTAAATAAAAAATCATTTGATCATGAAATGCATTAAGCATTTGTTTATTCATACCTTTAAGTGATTAAATTTTCAAAATGAAAATTTACTACTAATTACTTGTTTACATTTAAGTTTTCATTAATCGTTTTTACATTTTGTGATCATCAAAACGTAGAGAGATCGAAAAATATTAATAACATTTTTAGGCATTATTTCTATCAACAAAGTTGATTGTTCATATCTAGTCCTAACCTAACCTAAAGACTTGATTCTATAAGAAATGGTATGAGAAAGAAGACCCTCGACTTATAACACATAAGTGTGGATTAGGTACTTGTGTGTCTCTTTTGCAGAGATGTGTTCTTTAGTAGAATGATAGAAGAGAAGATTAAGAACACAAGCGATGTTAGACTTAGAGGATAAGAGAAGATAAAAGAGAGGAAAGAATGTTTGCAAGAGGTGAGGAATACAAAGGCCAAGTGTGGGTATTTATAGGCCAAAAATCCTAAAAGTGTAAAAACACTTCGCGAGTGGCGCGCTGCCCACACGTCAGCGCGCCAGATTCCCAAAGTGTTTTCTTTAGGATTTTGGCGTTTTAAATCCTCGGACTTGTTAAACCCCCAATTGTACTTCACGCTATGACCTTTCAATCATTCTGACACTCAAGGTCAACCAACTTAAATAGCCATTTGATAAAAGTGTTTGTGAAGTGTTTAAAAGAGATTTAGGGGTTGTTTATCCGATATCGAAGAGATAGAAACTATCGGACAAGGGTATATTTGGTATTCCTCCAAAGTAAATGGTCTAGTTAGAAACTAACCATGGTTTGAGAAGTGAGTTAGGGTAGAAGGGAATATTCCAAGAATATGCTAAACTTGGTGAGGAAGTGTGGATGTTATGGGGTAGAATTTGAAATTTGAATTCAAATTATAAAATGTGACATATAAAATGAGTTGTGAATGAGTTGGCTTTGATGTGATGGTATGATGTGATTAAAGGGAGCCTTTAACTTGAGATTCAAATTTGAAATTCAAATTTGATTTATCACATGTGGGATAAAGATGAAGAAGTGATGAGGTAAGTTGGAATGATGAGTTGGCATGATCAAGGGTTAAGATAGAAGAGTGTATATATGTGTAATTTGAATTTCAAACATGAGAAGGTATGTGAGTGAGAGGAGAAGTATATAGGAGAAGTTTTAAGTATGTAAAATTCAAATTTGATTGTATGTGGAAGATGATGAATAAGAGATATGTGGTGGATAATAGTTTGATGTGATATGTAGGATGCTTTGTTAGAATGTTGGGGGAAAACAAGTACAATGAGGTACAAGGTGTAAGAGAATGTGAGTTGTCCCATGTGATGATGAGATTATGGAATGTTTAAGTGAGGAAGGTTTAAGCTTGTGAAGGTTTATAAAGAAGAAGTATGAAGATGATGGTGATGGGTGTGAAATCAAAGGATTGATTTGGGTTGCCAATCACTTTGCCATTAAGAGATAGAATAGATGGGCAAGAGTGATTATGGAATGATTTAAAGAAGTGTATAGAATGTTTGTAGGATTGTGTAGAAGAGAATGTTTAATAATTTTTTAGGGTAAGAAGGATTAAACAAATGATTAAGAAGAATATGTTGTAGGAAGTATGGTATAGGAGTGATGTATGGAGGAATGTGGGAGTTTGTAAAAACATTTTGTATGTTTGGGAAGTGACAAAATCCATAGCATAATCAACTTCTAAATACCACAAACTCAATTAGTCATTAAGACTTAATCCATGATAATCAACAATAGATTTAATCAATAGTCATCTTGATGCAAACAAGGTCAGTGATTTACATCTTAAGTAAAACATATCCCATAATGGGAAAGGATGCGTTTACGCAAAGTGTCCTTTGACTTTGTTTGACCAATAAGGGAGTAAAACACATTACGTGATTAGGATCAACGTAAATCCAGTTTAAGGTCAAATGAATACTTTAGTTTGATGGTATGTTGAAAGTATGTTCATACTAGGTTTAGAAAGAAGTTTCAGCCTTGGATAGAGGCGTTTAATAAAAGAATTGAGTTGGTGTTTCGTTGAATAACAAGAGGATTCATTTTTTATCCTTTCTAATTCTAAACCTCATTTGGAGTGTTCCCAAATTCTTAAACATCATATACATACCTTTATTGAAGTTTTCACATGTGTCGGGTAAGATGAAAGCCGACATTGTAAAATCCGTAAAAACAGACTTCGTGAGTGGCGCGTTGGCCACGTGCTTTCACAAATCCGTTTTTATGAATTTTGGCTATCGTTTGTTATTTTACGTTTTGCGAACGTTTATTTGTCATCGTTAAAACATAAAAGAGATCCTAGTCAATGTTGCACCAACACTAATCTTTACTTCCGTTTCCACTTTCAAGTATATCAAAGAAATGTCTCAACGATTAAATGATCTATTTTTTAATAATCTTATCGGTTTTTCGCAACAATCATATTCGTCAAACCCTCCTACACCTTTGTTTAAACACTCAATATCTTCCTCAAAACATCCTAATTTCCTCTGTTAGGTAGCCAATATGATATGACAACATACATATCCGAACAACTATTTCAACAACAACAACTAGTTAACCAAAAACGGGGATGTCGAACGAGGAAGTGGAGATGATCAACATGCAAAAAGAAGAAATCCATCAAAATATAGACGTGACAATTAGTTAACTTATTGTATTTTTTTTATTTTTGTCGTATGTTTTTTTTCGTATTGTAATATGTATTTTTGTTTGAATGAATAAAAAATTAGTTGGTTTGAAAAAATGGAAAGAAAGTATAATGGTGGGTTCCAAAAGTGGGAAATGGTTTAAGTGATGAGTGATGGGGTATTTTCGTGTGTGGATGTGAAAAATAAAATGTTGTGGTGACGCTGAGATGTCAAAACGGCTTGAGCCATGACACATCATGCTCTTAGATAATGAAAAGAAAACCATGCAAATATTACGTTTTATTGATTCAGTATTTGTTATAATAAACATCAAGAAAACTTTATGGACCCAAAACCCACATTCCGAGTTTGGGCCAACTTAATTCGTCTAATATCCTCCCGCAGTTCAAGCGACAAAATCATAAAAACTCGAATTTGAGAAGAAGATAGATATAAATAAAAATAGTATTTGAATGGATGTCAAAACTTATAATGGAGCTTGAATGTGTGTTCTACCTATCTAGGCGGCAATTCTAGTATAATTTCTTTCATAATTTATCTATGACCGTTGACGGCTTCATCTAACTCTAATCCGTTTAAGAGTTATAAAGGAAACAATAAACCATTCTGACGACTTAATATGGTGCGTGACGGTGCGTCAACATGCCTAGGGCGGCGATTTCGATAGACTATTCTTTGGAATTTTAATATGAAGCTAATGGCGCTAACAAGTCACTTACATCCTGACGGTCTGAAAGTTATGGTAGATACAAATTTGAAAAAGAAAACAATTCTTCTCTTTTAGAGTGAAGATTTGACGGCGGTGGCTAGAAACGAAGCTTGGTCTCATGAGCGTATGTGCTCTGATACTATGTTAACAATGAAAATCGTATCAGTAGGAGTATGTTTTATTGATTCAATATTTATAATGATACACACTTAAAAAATCTTATGGATTCTCACATTATGTCATGAGAATTTCAGGACACGTGTGAGAAGCCCTTACAAACCCCAAATATATGATGATTTTACAGTTAACGAATGAGTTATTTTCGAGAGGTGTACTTTATATTACTTTTTTCGGGGCCAATTGATCCCCCAAAATCAGGCATAATAGCTTCAAATATTGTACTTAATCGTTTCATTTTTATGTTTTAGCATTTAGAGGAAATGCACGTGACTTAGGCTCGATTCGGTGAAAAACTGGACAAAAACACAACACTTCAAGCTTGCGACTTCCGCTCTGACGCCTTCACCAAAAGTGCCCAGAAAGTGAAATTTTTAATTAAAGTTGTGACTTCTTAGGTCATGGAGACGGCGTCAGAAATTACTCCAGACGCCATCAGGATTGAAGAGCGACGGCGTCAACCCAAAGTGTGACGTCGTCACAATAGCCGACAAAGAGAAGCCCATGGAAGATTCGGCGGGCTGATGATGTCAGGAAACCCAGTGACGCCGTTTTTTTAGGGTTTATAACCCTTTTGTATATTGGTACTCTTGTTCAATTGAATTTGACGTTCATTTACTTTTTAATCATTCAATATGTCTATGTGTTGTTTGATTAATCGTTCTTCGCTTTCAACTAAAATGCTTGGCTAAATTTATATGTGTTTGCTTATGATTGCATGAAACTTAGTTATTAATCTCTTTTATTTGCTTCTTATTAGTGGTGTGCGCGTTAGGCTTTATAAAACAAGTATTCAATCTTCATATCATAGCATAGACGTCTAGGGAAACGTAATTAGGTTAGAGGATACATGTGATTAGATCTTCATATCTAGATCACCTTCAGGTAGATTCCGAATTAAGTATTTATTATGCGTGAATTTACTATTAGACGTGAGCGGTGTCTGCAGGTAACCACTATTTAGGTTGTCACGTAGATAGCGGACTTGACCAACCCGCTGCTGAATTAGGGAATAATTACACATTACACTAACAAGAATGACGGGCAAAAAATCAGAGAAAACAACTAGGGAGAAGTGTATGATTAGGTAAACACGTTTGTTTAACCATACGAGTTTTTCTATCAATTTACTTTTCTGCATAATTAGGAGTAGTTTAATATAGTAGTTTAATCAACCCCATCTTTAAACCTGAGATTTTACTTGCTTTCTAAAAAAAATATAAAAATACAAAAATAATTTTCCCTCAATCCTTAGACCTTAGTTAACATACAAATTTCGGAGCCTAACCGAATCTATTCCTAGAGAACGATAATAAACCCATAGTCTTACCTATACTACACTAAAATGATTAGGTACTCTCCATAGGAGGGTTGTAAAACTTCTGCGTTGCAACCCACCACATCAAGTTTTTGGCGCACTGTCAGGGAAAGTCCGGTTCGAATTTTTATAGGTTAGGTTAACTCACTAGTTCCTATACATTTTTCTTTTTACGGTTAGCTTCTCGTAGTCTATCTTTTCTTTGTGTCCTTTGTTTTGTAAAAACCTTCTTTTCGTTATCCATCATGGGATACGAAAATAAACCCTTATTTTGTAGGATTTATTCTTGACTAAGCCACGAGGGGTTATTGAAAACACCATTGAGTCGCGCGAAGGGAACCATGTGGTGCCCTGCGATCCAACACCATTCCGCTGGTGCAAAACGAGATGTGCAATCCACAGACTCTGTCCGAAGATCAAAAATCAACAACCTTAAAGGATTTTATAAAACCTGTGAACTCACTTACCTGAGTGTTGAAAATAGGAAAGGACTGTGACTGCACTTATTGACAATTTTCCTTTCGCGATCAAGCTAGAAAATTAGCTTGACGTCTACCTGGGGGGGGGTATCATCTCTAATTGGAGGATCTCATTACCCGGTTTCCTTGCTTAGTTTTTCCCACCGGGGAGAACTACTAAACTCAGAAATGACATCTTGATGTTCCAACAACATCATAGTGAATCTATTTCCGATGCATTGACTCGTTTCAAGGATTACTTATAAAGTCCTGTCATAATGCATCGTAATTTGGCTCCAAATTCAATTTTCTATGATCATGTCTCCTTCCCTTTTTAAGTGATATTGACCACGTACCAGTAGAAAGCTTTCGTCGATAAGAGCGCCGAGAATCTTAGGAAACCATAGAGAACCTCGCTCTCTATGACCATGAAATTTGGAATGACTCGAGAGATTTCACAAAACCGGTCAAGGCAATCACTTTGCCTCAAGATGTACCGAAAACATCCGACCGATGACTTCTTGAGCTTGAAGACCAGATTAATAACTTAATAAAAAGGTCAAAAACAAAATCTAAAACAAGCTCAACACAAACTCCTCAAGCGTATGCTAACGTGGTTTCTTCAAACCAAGGCACGCAAGACTTCACTGAACCACCAAAGCAAAATTCATTCACTTTTCAAAAACGTGCTTATCCGGAACTCCAACAACGAACACGCGAGACTAATTTCAAAGCTCGAGTGCAAAGTTATATGGCGGCACACAGTGAAAGGATGGAAAGGTTTGAGGAAGCTATTTATAAGTAAGAGAGGAGATTAACGAAAGAATGACAGAGATGTTTAGTCTTTTAAAAGAATTTACTAAAGGGAAGTCTCCGGAAAAAGTGTTAGTTAGAGAGGAAGTTTGTAAACCCGTCACTAAATACATCAATGCCATCTCCCTTGTTAGAATGAAGAACGATAAGGGTAAAGAGGGTGACGAGGTTGTCGATAAAAACATTATGGAGACTATTGAACTAATAGAAAATGAGGAAGCAATAGATGACATAATGGATAATGAGTCGGATGGAAGTGTGAATGCGGACTCAACTAGGTGGGGGAATGATGCGGTCGTCGTTAGACTTCAACAAGAAGTTTTACAACTCCCTAGGCAGAGCACCTAATCGTTGTAGTAGTATAGGCAAGACTCGGGGGGTTGTTATCGTTCACTCGAAGAATAGGTTGGGAAGGCTTGATCACGGTCTAACAGAATTCTAAGGGTTGAGGGAAGATTATTTTTGTATTTTTGTGTTTTATGGAAAGCAAGTAAATCATATATTGGAGAGGTTGGTTTGGTTTTAGCTATTAAACTAAATATAATCTAAACTAGTGGTGATAACAATAAGATAAAAGACTGTGTTTATTTAATCATGTATTACTCCCTAGATTGCTTCTCCTAGTGTTGTTGCCTTGTCACACTTGTGATGATCTGTGTAATTATTTCCTAAGTCATGAACGAATTACATGAACCCGCCGTCTACTTAGCATTCCGTTAGAGCAACGCACAAGCAAGGTAGTATAAAGACTATTACAAGGCCCCTAAGGGTACACTAAGTGCATGTGAAATATATTAAGAGTGGATCAACCATATTAGGGGGCAAGGTAGTATGAAGACTGTTACCCGATGGTATCCTTTCTACACAATCATGTTTCCCTAGACATATCAACAGCGATACAGACAAAAGCTGGTTTTCTAAGGCCTAACATGCACATCCATCACAAGAAGCAACACCACTAAGATCTACATTCTAGGTTTCATACAATCATAAAATTAACACAATAGAGCTTAACCTAGCTGTTAATCAAGAAGAACTAAATGAATTCAAACAACACATGACATATTGAATGAATAAATTATTGATTAAAACGTGAGTTGGAGGAAGTACATAGGGTTTTTTAGGCCCTAAAATCGTTCCTTAATAGTGCTAAATGAACTAGGTTCGTACCCACTTTTTATTCTAACATAAACACATACCAAAATACTCTAAATTATAATAAATTAAAACACTCTTATCCTACTACTCTATATACATATATCATTAAATAAATCTCCAAAAACTAACCATTTCACAAAACCCAAAAAAAAAAAAAAATAAAATAAAAACCAAAAAAATAAAATATTATATTTAATATTTAAAAACCCTAATTTTTTTTTTTTTTTTCTTTTTTTTATATTTGGACATGGGCTCTGATGCCGTCTTAAGAATCTCGTGAACGTCTTGATCATCGTTGTGACGGCGTCACGTTGTATTTGTGACGCCGTCTCCAGCCACTATAGAGAAATTCTTGAGCCATGTTGGTGTAGGTCCGTAGTCTTGTCTGTTTCTTCTCCAAATGACGCCCAGTTCAGTGTATTTCCTCTAAATGCCTTCAAATGCAAAATACCTGAAAAGGAACGATTAAGTACCTATTTTGGGCATAAACACACGGTTTTGAGGTGTTAAACGACCTTGAAAAAGTGGCTATACTATGATGATTCTTAGTTTAGTATACGTAAAATTATATAATAAATAATCTACTGATGGTAAATTCCAAACTATTAAACCTTTAACAAGGTAAAACGTTAGACTTACAAAAAATAATTAATATTATAATTTAATATACGTATGTTTAACCGGGTAAGTATGATCACCCGGGTCGTTTCCCCAATGACTAGTGAAATTGAAACCACGTTTTACGTTCGGATCCTGATTTGAATGGAACAAAGATATTTTGGATAAGCTATTACTATGAAATTAAGAAGCAACAAATAATGACAATTAAGCAAGTAAACTAATTTTAAATCCCTAAAAAAATGTAAACTAAAATTTTACTAGGTAAAGAAAAATTGCCTAAGATTATTAAAAACAAAAGCCCTAATTTTTATCTTTTTATAAAAGTTTAATTAAACTAATTAAAAATCAAAACTAAATACTAATTAAAATTAATAAACTTAATTAAAAACTTAACTAAGGATTAACGGTGCAAAAAGGAAAAGGACAACGGGGAACTAATCTGAAAAAAACAATTAAATTGAAAAGTTACACTTTCTACCCTGAGAATCTATCCCGACAACAAACTAAGTCCAATAAGCATTCGAAATTTTAAAGAACTTAAAAATGAAAAACTCAAAAGAAGCAAAGTTGAGCGGGAAACTAGGGAGAACCAACTTTAAACAAAAACACTATAGTCTGAACACTCAATGATAAGCTCTAAAAGAGTTATTAAATAAAGATGTTACAGAAGGAGGGCTTATCCCTTGGTTTAAGAAATATGCATATATAAAAAAACTCAAAACTAGATCAAAATGAAAAAGGAAAGAAGTTCTAAAGAGCTTATGATATGCTTAATCTATAAATGAAAAGAAACTAAAGCTTAAACTACTTTTATGCTACTGAAATTGATCATGAAATAAGCAAACTCAGGAAATAAGCAAAGTAACACAAACTCCAAATAAGCTAGGAAACTTAATAAGCTAAACTAGACCTTGAAACTTAAAAGACAACTTAAACTACTTATTATCCATCTAAATAAGCTATAAAATCTAGACTTATAAGCTAATTTAACAAATTTAGACTTCACTTAAGTTCCTACTGTTTTTGGATTTTTCAGGTTTTTATGACTTTTGACAGCTAAATTTAATCTAGGAAAATAAGCTAGAAATTGCAAATTAAGACTTAAAATGTATTAAGCTATATTAAAACTTAAATCCTACTGAATTTGATAAGCTAAATCCTAAAATTACTTATCTAAATTAAGCTAAGAACACGGCAGTACTAACTTATGGTTAGTACTGGTAGTGTAAAAGTTCAGCAGTACTTTCAAGAGAAAGTACTGCTAGTGCAATTTTGACTTTTGAAAACTAAATAAGCAATGAAATAAGCTATAGAATGAAAACTAAATCTAAATAAGCTGAAACTAAACTTAATTCTACTGAGATTAAAGCTAACAGTACTAACTTGTGAAAGCAGTATTAACTTGGAAGTTAGTACTGGTAGTGCAAAGGTTCAGCAGTACTAACTGAGGTTAGTACTGCTAGTGTAAAATCAAGGGTGCACTAAACCAAACACTACTTAACCATTATGACAGAGTTGAGAAAAGCTTTTTAAGAGAAATCTAATGAACAAGTGCTGAATACCAGATAAAAACTAGCTTAAAACAAACTTATCAAACATAATTAAACAACTGAATAAGCAAAATTCTAAGATCTTAACTAATTAAACTAATGTTTTTGGATTTTATGAGTTTTTATGACAGAAATTGATAACTAAAGATCTATAAATATTTAAGCAAAAACAGATGAAAACATATAACTAAATTGCACTAGAAGAGAAATTTGAACACTAACAAGCAAAGAGAATAAGCAAATAACAGATCTAAACATAGCAAGCAATAATATCAATATTTAAAACTAGAATTTAAAGGAAACTGAAAGAGAAACTTACAAACTCCTCTAGCTAAACAAGAGGAACCAATTAAGGCAGCTACAAGCTCTCTAGCTTATGAATAAGCTAGAGTATAAGTCCTTGGGATCTCTTCCAAGGTAAGATCCCCTTCCAAAAGCTTAGATACAATAAGATCCATAATAGGTTTAACTGATTTAAGGTTTAGATAAGGTTAATACTGAATGCAAACAGCTCTATTTCAGCTTATAGACTGAAAGAGCTTTTGAGTAGCTTATTAGCTTATGAGACAATATGGCTTATTAAGAGAGCTTATGACTTTAAATGAGAGCTTAGAAAACGGAATTTAAAACATTAAAAACTGAATTTCATTAACTGAAAAAGCTGATTACATTACTTGAAAAAGGAAAACTTACATTTAAGAAATGGAATACGAAATAAAAATTACATAAAAACTTAAATTTGACTACTAAAAACTAGATTAAAAAGAAAAATTCAAGACTCCTTGTGTGTGTGAGAATGAGGCCTATTTATAGTGCCCAGCTGAAGCTTCTAGGACCTCTAGCCTTGCTCACCAAACTTTTAATCCTGGCCAATCATTTCTTCAATCATTTGATCTATATTGTGGGACGTTGGATCATTTTGTGGACACCTGAGGATTGCCAGGCTGGCATTCTTTGATGTGACGTTTGTGTTAGTTTTGTGAGTGAGTTTAGCACAAAACCCATCACAATTTGTGCTTCTTCCTTTGATTACGTGGCCTTTGAGCTTGGGCTAGGATAAGTATCCCCTTGATTAGACTAATTTGACCCTTCATTTGTGCTTGAGCTTCCTTGAATTGACCAACGCACCCTCTAATTTTGATTTGCCCCTTGTTTTACCATGGCAGTGAAAAGGAGAGACGGCATGAATAGTATAAGGTTCCGCTCCTTTCCTAGACAGTTAAAAACTGTGAACTTGCGGAGGCATGCTATTTGGGCCCCTCTCTGTCATTTCCTCTTTTTTAAGTTATAAAGAACTTTCGAAGATAGCAAGATTGGCCCTTGTAGATGAAAAATTGGCTAAAGGCTTTTAGTATGTTGGGGCTTCGGCTTTGCACTCTTGTGATTCTCGTGTCCGTGTTTGCATCAATTTTGACTGTTTTTTCTTGTGATTCTTAACTTATCCTTACCATGCAACAAAAACACAAATACAAGCATATTTTTGCCATTTTTGGTCTGTTTTGGGTTTATTTGGGTTATTTTAGGTATAAATAGATATGTGTATTTTACACTTATCAAAATTCCCCAAACTAAACGATTGCGTGTCCTCACGCAATATCACATGCCTTATAACCCTAATACCCGAAAATTCCCCAACTAACTTTGAAAGTAGCAAAGAGTTTTGTTGAGAGAGATAAAGATCACAAGTTATAATACACCTGACTTCCCATTTTCAAAGATTTTTCTCTTTTTTATGATTTTTCTTGATAATTAACTACCTAACTACAACTTATTTGTGTTGACATAATGTACTGTTTTCATTACCTCATTGGTAACTTTGAGGATCATAGAACAAAAAGCACAATTAAGTGTCTAAAAGATAACTTCATCATCCCCGATTTTTCACTTTTCCCATGCTAAGCTTAAAAACAAGATCATTGCTAAATACAAGTCATGACACTAATACTACTCATAAATATTAATTGTGTACTTACTTTTCCTCCCACAAATCCTACTTTTGTATCTCAGGATTTTACTTAAGTCATATACCCGAAGGCTCTTTAAGACTTTTGTTTCGATACTTATTAATCGAAAATAAATGTGTAATGGTAGACGCATAATTAGATCTAGCCCTTTTCACAAGATCAAATGCAATCAGATTAAAGTCACATCGAGCAACCAAAATTTGGCTTTTGTTAGGTACTTAGCAAGGCACCATTCATGGTCATATACCCTTAGGCTCTTTAAGAAAAGAATGAACCAATCTTATTTGAACCATATACCTTAGGTCTTAAGGCACAAAACAAGACAAAACATTAAGCAACATTATTTAAACCCTTAGTCTTTGTAGGCTACAAACATCGGCCACGCCTCCGACAAGATGTAGCAAACATATTTCGACTCGATCTATTAAGTAAAAACGGTGCACTGTTATCTCGAAGCACATCGATAGCGAGTCGACAATGGAGGTAATTCTTATTATTATGACCACCGGACTCTACCTTATATGAAACTCACATCGGCCACGCTCCGACACGATGAAGTATCTGGCAGAGATACTTATTTTATTATTATTTTTGCATTTTTAAGCCAAATGAGTATTCTTATGTGTACTCATCCTACTCACAAAGGAACTAAGAAAAACTTCTTATTCACTATTATTAACCAAAAAAACCATTAACTCTATTTATTAAACATTTATATAGAGGTGAAACAAGCTAATGGGAGAAAAAGCCACAATTAATACATATGAGCTTGAAAGAAAACCAACTATTCTACGTTTAATGTCATGACTTATAAATAACACTATCATTTCTTATTCTTCGCAATTTAAAATCTCTAAGAAAGAAATTCGCGAACACTTAGCCTATATAAAATCCAACTCGGCATATTTAAAATCTTCTTGAGATTAGCACAAGTTTTCATTTACTAATGATTTCAAGTCTAGCATGTTTAAAGTCTACATGAGACTAGCACAAACTATCATCATTAATTGTTAAGGGAGAAAGCTAGAACTCTATACGTTTGATCGGGTCAAAAAATTACTTCTTATTCTCTCCAGCGGAAAACCTACATTTTTGTCTTAACACTTTTTTTTTATTATGTATGACAAATAAGAACTTAAAAATTTAAAATTTTTGCTATTTTTGTGGGAAAACGGGTACGTGAGAACAAAACAATAAGCAAGCAACATCAAATCGATAGATTCCCTTCCCCAAACTAAAACGAAACATTGTCCTCAATGTTTAAAGTCGGGTCTCTACGAAAATCTAAGCCGTTTATGAAGTATGCAAAGATAAACGTGGATGAGAAGCTCGAGTTTGAACGGGATAAATCAACCGGACACGAGAGGCTTCAAAGAATTTGTTGGTTCGATCCTACAAAAATCACAACAAACAAGCAACAAACATCGAGAAATCGGAAAGAGTACAAGCCTCTCTCAACACAACACATTAATTTAAGAAAATAGAGAGAAAATAGAAAGGATAAGCATGGGGTGAACTCCCACGAAGCGGCTTGTTTTTGGTCACCGAGTCGCAAGCTCGACTCGATCCCTGAATTAAGTTGTCCTTAGGGAGAGCAATACGTAGAACGAGAAACTTTCATTGAAACTGCCACTGGATTATGAAACGTGACGATGCCGGGGTCAAAAACAAAATTCTCACTTCGAAAGGAGAAAATCAAAGGTGATTCCTTGGTGTAAGTGAAGAATGGAAGAAAAATCCAAATGACAAATGCGAAGGAATTGACATCTTCAACATTTAGAGGAAACGTCTTCTTACTTTGGTAGAAATTAAGCTCAACATTCTTCAAACATTCATCTGGAGGTTCTGGCGGAGGTAGAAGAAATGAAGGTTCTTTGAAAACTAAAAGAGTCCCGGAGGAAATGTTCTCTTTTAACTTCTCCTCCAATGTTACAAGATTTTTATCATGAATGGCATGATAAACTAGTATACCTGGTTTGAATACTTTGTCCTCGTTTCCGAGAGAATTCAAGGTAACACTAGCCGACAACTCCGCAGTGAAAGGCGAGTCGGAATCTAACAAAGGAAGTGGTAAAATACTTGTGGTGGTAGAGTCAAATGAAATGGGTAAGTCCTTTTTCAAATCCTTTGGTTTGGAAAAATGATCATTAAAATCAATTGGATTATCAAAAGTGATTCGAATTGGCATGACAATGGTATGGATTGGAACAGCACTTGAAATTTCCTCTTCATTTTCCTTGATTTCTTCAACTTCTTGAGAAAGAGGTTTTGGTTTTTTATGTAAGTAAGTTGCCAAGAGACAAATTATCTTTTTCCTAATCGCAATTCGAGTCATCATTTTCCACACAAATCGGACCAACGAGAAAAACATCGGCGTCTTCCATGAACAAACCTTCTCTCCGGTGAGAGTAGGGGAAGTAGGATTGCTACTTGAAACTTCAAGGGTGGGAGGGATGGTAAGATCAATTCCCGGTAGAATCGAATCTCTTTCAAGATAAGTTTCTAATTCACTTTCTTCCGGTGAAGTAAGTGTAAATCTCACAAACTTGGATTGCATTTTGAGCATCTCATCACGTTGAGAGATTTATTTGCCGATAATATGTTTTTGACAAGCATACACAAGTTTTGACAAAATTCGTGAGCATCCCTATAAAAGGTGGGCCCAATAGAAACCGGCAATACAAAATCTTTCTTGGCGGTAAAGATTGGCTCCATAGTGTCCCCCCGGTGGCACTGTGACAAGCTTCGAGAATTTCCAAACTTGTCTTTGCCATCTATACACCTTCGGATTATTTGATCCGCACAAGTCTTGAAAAGAAAAGGTTCACCCAAAAATAATGTTTAACATCTTTAAAGAATCTTGTTTTTTCTCTTGAGTTGACATTCTTTTTTTATAATTTCCTTTCCCCGCGTGTAGTTTAGCAGAAGTCGGCAAACCACCTGGGTACTTTGTTTTTGGAAGATTTAAAACACTAAAGTCCTCTAAGGAAAAGTCTCGGTAATCTCTTTGGATCAAAATGTTATTTTCGTAAGGGGTTTTCAAGACGAATAGGTGATCACTGCATAGTTGTCAAGCTCCCTTAGTATCGATAACCTTAAAATCAATTCTTGAAGAAGTAAGACCCAAAGCGAAGCAATCTTGCTTTGGCGTCTTTTCATATTGAAGAGGTTTATGTTTTATGCCTTTTATGCTTTGATATGACGCCATGGTTATGAAGTGATGCCTTTCATCAGAGAGGGGTGTTACAACAACCGCAAGCATTTCTTTCTCGGTTGTTGTGTAATTTGTTTCTGCTTCGGTCATTGTCTTACTTGCATAATGAATTGGTCGGAAATGCTTCTTAATCCTTTGCCCTAGGACCGCACCTATTGCATAATCACTTGCATCACACATGATTTCAAAAGGTTGGTCCCAATTCGGAGCAATGAGAATTGGAGCTTCGGTTAACTTCTTTTTCAATGTTTGAAAGGCAAGAATGCAATCTTCCGAAAAAATAAAAGGAGTGTTTTTCTCTAAGAGATGGGTCATGGGTCGAGAGATTTTGGAAAAGTCTTTGATAAATCTTTGATAGAATCCGGCATGCCCGAGAAAACTTCTGATTCCTTTGACGGTTGTTGGGTGAGGAAGCTTTGAAATTACATCAACTTTGGCCTTATCGACTTCAATTCCTTTTCTAGAGATCTGATTCGCAGTTTATTATACTTAAAAATATATCACAAAATAATATAATTCTAAGAGTAATTAAGAAGATTACCAAGTTACCCTTGATAAAATTCACTCTCAAAAATATATATAATATAATATAAAATACGTATATTAAACCGGGCAAGTATGATCACCCGGGTCGTTATCCCCAATGACTAGTGCAATTGAAACCACGTTTTGGATCGGATCCTGATTTGAATGAAGCAAAGATATATGATTTGGTTTCTAGAAATTAAAGCCCTAATTTTTCATTTTTTTATTTAACTCTTAATTAAACTAATTAAAAACTAATAAACTTAATTAACGACTTAACTAATAGACTAAAGGTGCAAAAATCTAAGAGATCAACGGGGAAACTAACAAACTAACGGAGGGCCAACTTAGTAAACAGCTAAATTTGAAAGTTACACTTTCTACCCTGAGAATCTACCCC
>BQNB010074884.1:0-31644 GCA_026074375.1 Tanacetum coccineum | reverse complement strand
AAAGCTTATTATAGCTTATTAAGGGCTTATTTGGTTTCGGTTATAAAAGAATAAGGAAAAGTGATTTTGGTTATTTACCTACTTTTGCTATATTTTTATAACTTATTTTGGTAGCTTATTTCAAGAACTAAAAGTACTATATAGCTTATTAGCTTATTTAAAAAGCTATGTAATTGGTTTTGGGCTTACAAAACACACGGCCCAAAAAAAGGCCAAATAAGCCGCGGCTTATTGTAGACCTTTTTGTGGTTCGACTTATTTTCACGACTTATTGTTTTAATTAGTGTTTTAATTATTTTTACGACTTATTTTCACGGCTTATATGATTACTAGAAATACTTAATCGCGTATATTTTAATTAGTGTTTGATTTCGGACATGGAATATTTTCGGAAAGGTTGTTTTGGTCATATTAAGGCCGCAGCCCAAAATGGAAGCCCAACAAGCTTCGACTTATTTTTGGGACTTTTCGTTTGGCTTATTTTCAAATTATTTAAAATACCCGTTTTAGTCGGAAAAATATCGTTTAAGTGGTTAGATAGCTAGTTGTGGTTATTGGGCCGAAAAGCCCAACAAGTGCCTACTAAGCTCACGGCTAATGGCTTATTTGACTACGCGGCTTATTTTGTTGACTTACTACTTTGCTTATTGGACTTTTTTATTTTTGATTTATTGATATTATTGAATTTTATGCTATTGGGCTAACTAGTAAACTTATTATTCGGCATATTATAAACTAAGTACTAAAACTAAAGATTTTAAACTAATATTGGGCCTTAAGGCCCAATAAGTGAAAACTAGTCAACTTGAACGTGTAAAACGGATTTTTGGTATACTTATATCTATAGAAGTCCAAAATTGTTTAAATAGTCGTTTAGAAACGTGTTTGGTAAGAATTTGGTCGAAACGTGAATTTTGGCATTTTGTCGGAATTTGAATTATTTGGGAAAAGTGTTTGAAAAATAAGGTCTAAGACCTTAGAAAACGTTTCATAAACGAACGGGTCATGCCAAAATTTAATAAAATTTTTATACTTAGAATATTTTACTAAAAACTACTTTCTTAGAAATCCGACAAAAAGACGAAATAATAAAATATTACGGAGTATTATTTTAATAAATCGACTAAAAGACAAAAAATATATTTATAATTTTATAAATTTTAAAACTTCACTAAATTGTTTTATGTAATTAAAAACGCGTCATTTCTTATAATCAATACAATTAAACTTGGTAACTTGAGCTTACCGGGTAAATTACCGGAACATATTTCTTAATATCTATTATCTAAGTCTTGTTATGTTACTTGTCTATTTTTCTTAAATAGTATAAGTATATAAAATCTAATATACATACTTTGACATGTCTTCTCCGAGTCTAAATCACCAACCATCACACAACCACTACTACTAAAAGCAGTAATACGAAAACGATTTTCAAAACTCCTATGCATCAATTTTAAATACACATTTCAAACATAATTCTAAGTCAAACAAATTGCTAGGTCGTGTCTGGAAGCCGTTGTACGCCGTTGTTTGACTACCATACTCCCAGCTACTATTTATCTTTATTTGAGGTGAGTTCTCGTAGCCTCACTTTTCAAACTCTTTTCCATTGGGGGAAAATGATACTCAAAATCTATTTCAACTACTTTTAATATTGTGTAAAAACCTTTTCAATTCTTTTGGACAACGTTATGTGCCTATAATTGCGTGTATGAATGCTATGTGAATACTATGAGATCAATTTATGCGAAGTTTCACTGGGAATTTCTGCACCATACTATGCAGCCGACTATGTAGCTCCAGCTGGTAGGCGATAGGTTCGAAAGACTATAAGCGCGCGAAGATTCTATTAGTTTGTTAATTTGGGTTGGGGTACCCTGGTATGATGTGTTGATGTGTTGTTAATCAAAATACTATTGTATACATTCTACTTTCATATTGCACTACTGTCCACACATTTAAACTTTAGCACAGTTCTTGTTTGATTGAGTTGTGGAGTTGAGTTAGGTTCAAAGTCGTTACTTACCTTAAGGTTTGTGATGATTTTGCCCAAGGATGGGAGAGCTTACCTTCGACTATATAGCCGCCTGATAGTTACTTTAGACTGGCACTCCTTTCCACTTAGTAGGATAAGCTTGGATAGAAACGTCATGATTTCAACTTTTAGTAGTATTTGACTATTTCACATAAGCTGTAACACCCCCAAAAATGTGTCGCAGCGGAAATATGTCAGGGAGCGTTACTTCATAATACAATAGCACAAGATACAAGATTTGTGACAGATTGATATCCAAAGCCTATGGTTATTGAGAATGCTGTTTTCTTTTTTTCAAAAATAAAATCGCAACTATAACCAAGACCTAAAACATTTTACAAAACCTAGAACATGACGAAGGTTGGCCTAGCTCGAACATTTTCATTTGTTTTTCCTATATTAGGCAGAAGCCTGATCAAGTATGCCAATTCACGAAGGACCATTGAATAGGATGGGGGTAGTTTTCTGAAGGTTGTTAGAGGGGGGGGGGGGAAATGAAATCCGAAGTTCACCTGAAAATCACCTACGATCCTTATGTGTACTTACCTGTTATATGTGTTTTGTTGTTTGTCCTATAGTCTGTCTTATGGGGCTTGATAATACTCTGATTTCCTCTATTATTTCTATTAACTTACATATTGCATTAATTGCACATTACATGACGCTTGATTGCTCTATCCTATTTCTATTGCAATGCTTAACTTAAAAGCATTTACATGTGGCCTTTACTCACTATATAATCTCTATCGTGTTATTTTGTAACATGCTTTTTGCTTCACAATTCTCTATATGTCACCATGCTGATACTCGTACTTTGCTATGCTTACTCCTATATACAAGCAGACCTATACTGCTATTTTCTATTTTTAATACTATACTAATCACTATTTCGAATACGTCCCAACATTTAGTTGTCGGCTGGCCAACGCTAAATACATTATTTTGGATATATTATCTTGGTTATACTATTGAGATACACTATTTTGAAAACACTATTTTGAAATATTTTCTTCATATACTAATTTGGGTACACAACTACTCAGTTGTTGCCCTATTCTATCACGTCACGGTTATCACATGCCATGTCTCCCCATAATACTCACCTTGTTAGGAAGTCTGAATACACCGCATTCTAAACCGACGAATTAGGATTATCATCCCTTCAGGTGGACATCTAAGAACAACTCATTGACTAGTGTAGTCACAACTAGTGGTCTTGTCATACAATTAGGACCTTGGAGATTACAAATAAAACAATAGGATTTATAAGAAAGTGATACCCTCAGGATGAGTTCTTCACGCCCGCCGTAGTAACAGTACAGTACCCGCCCTAGTGCTTGTGTTCCGGAGATGGTACCAATATAGATGACTCGAAGTCTTTTAGTCAAAATTTCTATACAATTAAAACCTTTTCTTACAAACCTTACGAAGTAAAAAATTTAGGATTTCTATGATTGATAGTTTTAAAGTATAAACCGTTTCAAAACTTATGTTTAAACGTCAATATTCTTGAAAGTCAAAAAATAGAACACATACGAAAAATTACTTAATCGATACATAAATTTTTATAGACATCTTTTCACATGAGTATAATTAAAGAAAACTTCAAACATTGTGCTACTCCAACAACATTTACGCGTCAAAATTTTATATTTTTTTACTGAGATAAACGTCGTTTAACAATTTTAAAACCAATGCCTTCGGGAAGGGACACGGAACTATTATATATGCACTACTCGGCAATTAGAAATGATACCCGAACACCTCTGAGACTCAATAAAAATTTTCGATTTAAAGGTCTCCAATCATTAACACCAGATTCTGCCCTTAGAAACTTTAACTTATAGATCATCATTTGCAACTTCTCATACGCCCAAATACACGTTTCTCCTGGATGTTCTCACATTAAGGACGGTCTTTTGAATTTCCTTTATATCAAACTTATGGGGAGAAAAAATTTTTTTAGAATGTTCATCTTCATTATTCTATTCTCTAGCTTGGTCCTACACCTTCTTTTTTGGTATACGACCAATCAACAAACAACGCCTTTACTTTCTTAGACGATAAAGGAGTCATTGTCGCGACCCTCTGCTAACCTCACTCACCCTACTTGACTTAATAGGAGAACCTTCTTACGAAACATGTACATAAGACTCTTGTGGTCTATACAGCTAAGACATTGTGTACCATACAAATATCACCTCCATAAATTAGATTCAAGACTACGACTACCAACCCCATACTACGAATTTGATATTCCTTCACAATTCACTTAATCTCACTTTAAAATACGACCTCCTTCACTTTGGGAAGCCCTTTATTCATTACCCCTTAAATCTTCATTACGGCGATTGTCCTCCTATTTTATGAGGCTTTATAATAAAAAACCCAAATAATCTTACTTCCCATATAGTTCTTAACTCGATATTTGGGCCTACTGATTCCCTTGTTCAATATTTCTTCAGTAACAAAAATTATAATCGATCCCATAGCTTATCACTCTAAATGCAATAGAAACATGCCTTTTACTCTTAATATGTTTACACTTTGGTGTTTGATTTTGTGTGTAAAGGACGCAAATTTACTTGTTGGGATATTAATATTTGTTTTGTTGATAAGACAAAACTCGAATGAAAAACAAGATGGAAACATGAAGGACCAAAATTGTCGTCAAAGAAGAATAATACAATAGTTAAGATTGAAAGATTTGGTCAAAGATAATGATTGAATAACTGATTGATTTTATCATTATTAGTTTCCATGTAAAACCTTGTACTCCATGTTTAAATATAAAAATGGAGGTCTAAGGTAAATATTATTTTGTATCCATCATAGTTAGATCTCTCCAATGAGAGTCTAATAGTTAGCTTATTAGTTTATGTAATAGTTCATAGTCGACTGATTAAAGTCGAATAGTATATAGTTTATGAATAAAAAACCATCTGTTTTCATAACCATGTTGTTCTTTTTAAAAATAAAAAAAATTTTTGTTATCTCCGCCTGCGTGATCAATTTTTATGATAGCTAGATAGGCAATACGATCTATGATAGACCTTTTTACAATTAGGTTTTACATTTGGTATCAGAGCGGGTTGCTCTTGATATCTAGGGTTTATACAAGGTTTGTGTGTCGTTTTTATGAAGAAAAGATGTTCGTATTAGTTTTCGGTGAAGAGGCGAATTCGGTGACACTAGGGTTTTCACAAACCCAATTCAGGTAAGTAGAAACGTTTGTTTTAATAATTGTGTTGCTGAATGAAATTCATTATGCTTTCATGGATTATTTAGTTTTGTGCGTCGTTATGGTGATGATTAAACGGCAAAGAAAGAAAACAAGGCCTGGATTGAATATAGTATGGTGTTATGATGTTTGAAGTTAAAAGGAGCATGTTTATTCATGGTGTTTTTACTTCAGATATGAGATGGATATGATGTTTTTATGGAAACAGTATGAACCACGTGACTTAAGGAATGAATTAAGGGAATGGAATATAAAACCCTAACTTGTAGGGTTTATGGAGTATGTGGATTTGGTGTGCGAATTTTTAGGATTTGCTAAAATGAGAATTGTGATTTATTCCCTTAATAAATTCGTGGAGGTTAAGAGGCAGATTTGGTATGGTTTTAAAGTCCTAACTTGTTGGTATATATGGATCCTTATTGATAGGGATTATTTTGTTTTTCTCATATTTATGTGGGATGTGATTTTGATTAGAGCAGACTTGGGATTTGATTAATAATGATTGTATGTGTGGTTAATTACTGACATTGTTTTGAGTTAACTAACTGGTAGTTGTTGAGTTATAAAAAAATTTTAAATTTTTTTTATTCCTGCTCGCCCAAGGTTAATACTGGTCATACGTTTTTAATACTGGTCGCTTCGTGGTTAATACTGCTCCTTCATGGTTAATTCTGCTAGTGTTAAGCGACAGTACAGTAACAGATTTTGTGTCACTAAAGGGTATGGAAGGAAGGAGCATGGGCCTTTGTGATAGTTTTGCAACAGATTTGTGACATGATAGTGACAGCTTTGGGATAGAAAAAGTGTTGCTATTTGGTTTGAATGTTAATTCTGCTAGCATTACTCAGTTAAGTCTGCTAGGCTTATGGTTAATTCTGCTAGCTTTGTCTGATATGGGACAACACGGACGCATTTGGATCTCGAACAATGATGAAATAGATTGCCGTTTTGGATTATTTGAAGAAAATTGGTTATTGGCTATTTGATGTTGTTGTAGAGGGGTTTTCACAGGTGCGTGTCTAATATTATATCTTAATGTATTGTTTGCAGGCTATGACTTTTAAAGATAACTTGTTCGTGCTTAATTGTTGGTGACGAAGACTTGATGAATCTAGCAAAGGTGTACGATCTACCTTATGATGCTTACTACATACATTTGCTATCACTTTAAGGAGTTACGTTGTTGTTGCTTTTGTGTCTCAGTTATACGGATAAATGAGGATATTTGGTCAAGAGATTGCGATCTTCTTTTTATATTGGTTTGGTATAGTTTGATTGTCATATGTATTGTTTGCAATGAAATAAGACACAAGTTTGGGAATTTCTACTTCTTCATACATATGGGTTTTACTCTTTTCATTCATCAATAAGTACCACTGGAGCCTACTGGAGTTCGAGATTCCAAGAGATGGTTAGCATTACTTTCAGGGGTAGCTATTGTTAACATGTTAACCTATCTTTACATGTACCACTTGAGGGGGAAGTGTTCACAAGTTGCTTTCTACAGAAGACCCCTATTTGATGTGAACAAAAAGGGGATAAGATTTGCTAATTTTGCAGCTTGATGATTCTGGAGGTTATTATAGCATGAAGTAAGGGGAAGTTTTCATTCGTTATATCAAACTTCATGGAAGTTTGTACTTATTTGGTTTCTGTTCATTATCAACTAGGGGAAGATTGTGAGAATTGAAGAATTATATTTTGAAGTTGATAAGATAAAACACGATGAAAACAAGATGGAAACATGAAAGGGACAAAGTTGTAGTCAAAATATACTAACAAAAGATAAGGAATTGAAAGGATTTGTCAAAGATAATTATTGAATAACTGATTGATATTTATCATTATTATCTTTTTTAGTTTCCATGTAAACTTGACTCCTTTACTAGAAAAGGTTGGTCTAGGGTAAACTAGTTTTTGGTATCCATCATAGTTAGATCTCTTCCAATGACGTGTTAATAGTTAGGCTTATTAGTTTATGTAATAGTTCATAGTCGGAATGATTAAAGTCGAATATTATATAGTTTATGAATAAAAACCTTGTTCATAACATTGTTGTTCTTAATTGTTATTCTGCTGCGTGATCAATGTTATGATATCCTAGATCGGCAAAAGATCTATTAAAGCATACAATTAAAAAAGTTTTTTTTTTTTTTTTTTTTTTTTTTTTTACAGTACTCCATCTACAAATTCCGCAACTAGCACTCTTCGATTCATGACTTACACGATGGTACTAAGAAGAGGTCGCAAAACACCCTTTTAGCACCCGACGTCAAACACAAGCAGGTTTTTCACTATTCTTTCACGTTGATCTTTCTGACTTTCTTTTGACGAATATATCGACCTTCGTGAGTCTATAAAAACAATACCACAAATTCATTAACAATTAGTATTGTAGTACTCCTCAATGCAAAGCGACCTTATCACGGTCGCACTAGTAACAAGAGTTAATGCCAATCTACACCGACTCATACCCTATTTCGTGCAAGCCATTTTGGATTTTGATAGAGATCGTATAGAGAACGACTAATCCACCTCTCACCGATAGATACATGATATTATGCCACATGAAAACTCCTCCCCATCATCTTTACCAATTTTCCTCTGCACAACTCACTTGGCCGTGATTTACCCCTAAACTTTCTTTGCTTATTTCATTCGATTCTCATGACATAGATCACATTCGTTTTGTGGTGAGCGAACTAGAATTGACCAGACTTTTACAATGCGTTAGATTGTATAACGGATTGATGTTTAGCTTAATTTCATGACAGTTCTTGTTTGATTGAGTTGTGGAGTTAAGTTGGATTCAAAGTTGTTACTTAGCTTAAGGTTTATGACAATTTTGTTCAATGACGGACTAGCTTGCCCTCGCTGAAATAGCCACTTGATAGATTTACCTTAGGTTGGTTGACACTTCGTTCTTATAAGTCAAGCCAGATACTAAAAGTCAACGATTGAAATAGTCATTCAAAAATTCGAAAATTCTCGGATGTTACATAAGCTATGACCACAACGCTGAGTTCTGATTCGACTCCTAATTCTCCCTTGAAGAAGTTAACCTCCATGGAATTCTAAGTACAAACGTTAGTCTTTAACAATGAGAAAGGATGAAAATGGTTGATTCTAAGATAAGTAGACTAGGTCGTTACACTGGACTAGGAGTTTCGTTAGCGAAATTGTTCACTTTGACCTACGAACACCCTCTGGATTCTAGTGATTGACATACGACGAACCCTAAGTAAAGCTTAGCCGATGATTAACTAGTTCCCACCCATAAAAAGTCAGTTTGATGGTTGACTTCATGTTATTGAAGAAACAAACGAAACTCTTGTTAGGAAAGTTAAGCAACATAGACGATATAAGATATTGATTTCAAACATTAGAGGGAACTCAAGGCAAGCGCTCAACCAGAAATTCATACTTCAGACAAACAGGAAAGACTGACAATGTGAAAACGGTAGGAAACTCGACAGCGTCTCCCCGAAGAAACATTTGTTACCCTTGGAAAACATCCGAGTCGACGATCAAACTAAAACCATGCTAGGAAAACCACTAGGAACCGGATATCGTTCCTAGTACCCTTACCTATCCTTCTACATCATATCATCCGATAATTCGTCAATAACAATCATCAAACCTACAGACTGTTTAGATTAAAGGAAAATTAGCGCCTAGGTTGTAACATCCGAGAATTTTCGAATTTAGAATGACGATGTCAATCTTTGACTTTTAGGGTCTGGCTTGACTTATAAGAACGATCATCTAAATCACGTTTTCACGACTCGGACTCTAAAGCAATTTGACGTGGAATGACATTCCTGACAACTTTTTAGTTTTGCCCGAGACCTGGAAACGAGCCGAAAAGGGCTAAAACAGCACCGCAAACCTTATTCGAACAATATACAATCGCGGACACACAAAAACAATTAAATTTGTTTTTAATTATCAGTATTTATTTAATAAAAATATTAAATAAATTATTCATCATTTTTAATTAAAAGCGTTTTTGAAAACGCGACTATTCGAGTTGAAATCCATTTTTATTTCAGACGGAGCGAAACCGGTTCACAAAATGAATAACAAATATTTTATAAAATTTTATAAAATATTTATGAACTATTATCAAATAAATATACATTTTTATCAGAAAAATATTTTAAAAACATGGGCAAGTTTTCGAGATTTGAATCGTTCGTTAGTCGCTCAAAATGAGTTCCTTCCGAACCACTTTTATCAAAAAGTATAATAAAAATGTTACACTTTTAACCCCCCAACTATTATAACTTTTCATTTTAAATTAATATATATATAAATCTTATAACTTTTTTTCATTTCATCTCATAAATATACACACATATCTCTCCCACCCTTCTTCTCCGGCGACCCCTCCCCACCGCCGGCCACTGTAGCGCCGCCGCCGGAAAACTTTTCCGGCGGGCATTTTCCGGCGAAGACCAAAAAGACTCCTAGTGACCGGATCTACTCGATCCCCACTACCACTCTCTCTCACGCGCCATTTTCCACCACCACCACTCACCCACCGAAGCCACCATCTACATCATACACCATCACCATATCACAACCACCATCTGACGAAGGTGCGTTTGGTTTTGTTTATAAAAACGAAGAAGGGTCGTTTGGTTTTGTTGTATAAACGAAGGGTGTCGAGTTGGCTGTGAACAGCCGCAAGGGGCGTGCGTCGGGTTGGGTTTAACAGCTAGGGGTGTGGGTTTGTTTGGTTCGGGTTTGTTTGGTTTAACAGCCGGGTCGGGTTGGGTTGTGGTGACAGCCGGTTATAAAACCCGCGAGAGGGTATGCGTTTGGTTTGTGGGTTCACAACACCTCGAGGGTGCGTAGGTTTTGGGTTTGCGTCGGGGCCGAGGGGAAGGGGTGTCGGGTTGGATGTCTACACGACAATAGGGTGCGTTTGGTGTAGTCACAACCCTAAGGGTGTTTGTTTGGCTGTCGAAAAGCCGGGACAGCCGAGGGGCTGTCGGGGTTGGGTTAAAAATAATACAAGAGTGCGTTTGGTTTGTTGAGTTACGCACAAGGGTGCGTTTGGCTTAACAGCCACGCACAAGGGTGCGTTTGGCTGTTCATAACAGCCGTGGGTTGCGTTTGAGTGTGGTGACACCGAAAAAGGGTGCGTTTAGTTTAAAAGTATTCAATTATTTCATTATACAATAAATTGATTATATGTGATAAAATCCGGTATAACTTGCGCTGTCTAGTAAAACATGAATAAATATTAAAACGAGATTTATATTAATGTATAAGCAATATTAGACATATTTGAGACGAGAATTGGACTAAAAATGGACTTTAGTGCCTTTATGAAACGGATAATATAAAACAGAAAATAGAATGTGGGATTCGGAATTCGAGACTTTGATAAGTTAGACTTTAGTTTGCAAAAGATAACAAATTATATTTTTCCGGACGTTTAGACATAAAACGGGACTTCTAACTCTCAATAACGAAGAAACTGGAACGAAATCGGAATATACACTTTAATAAGAAATAAGTTATTTTTAATATATTAAATCTGGCATATCTATTAATTAAACGATTCGAGCACTTTCGAGTCCGTTTCAGCCTTCCGGCGAAACACGAAAGTTGTTTGTAATGGCGTTTTACTTTGCCGCGAGGCTTATCAACTTTAGAAATTGAGATAAGTTATATTGGACGGAAATATTATATATATACAAATAATGTATTAACGGTTAAGGTTTAAAGACGCGCAAGTGGATTTCTCATCACATGTATATATGACTGCATACATATAAAAATATGTATGACCGTTACCGGTGTCCCCTCCAAGAACACCCGGGCAAGGTCTTGAATTTACTTAGGAACGTAAGAATCAAAAGAGACTCAAATACCCACATCTTTTAGCACTAGCACTAGTTGAATTTCGAGACGAAATTCTTTTAAGGGGGTGAGACTATGACAACCGATGAATTTTCCCTAAGTTATAGTATCCCAAAATATTATGACTACACACTTTCATATTTCTATCTCAATAAATTTCTATAATACAGTTCAGATTTTGACTTCTAATTGACTTTTATGATGCATAAACAGTTACGGTGTAACAAGCTGTCAATCAACAATTTCCTACTATAATGAGTCTCTTACTTCAAACTATCACATCCTAAACACTCTCGTTTACATTGGTCACTTATGTAACCTTTGTCAATTTTCCAGTCTCGTAATATTCTAATTAGCCCTTTGGTTCTTTTTGACTTTTACTGTCTCAGTCAGAACAGTCACCGTATTTACAGTAGTCAATCAATAATTTATTTATTCAATAAATTCTTTGTTTCATATTATTCCTTTTTAGAGGTTTACAATCTTATTTGATCACTTTCCAGGAGGTCATCCCACAAACGGGTTAGAATGTCAAACAACGCGTTTTGGCACGTCCGTAAATATTCAATACTTAATTTAAACCAAACTAACTATAAAACATATCGTGTGAATACTCTAAGTTTATGTAAACTTACTTTTACATTAATTAAAAATACAAGAAAACTTCGGGTCACGTTTTAAAATCATAAACTAGGAACAATAAGATAACCCTACACAAAACGAAGCAACCAGAAGTCCCCCTAGGATGTTTGACCTGTTAGGACACCAAAGGGGACAACAAGGCACTATTTTAGCTACCATGTCTCCCTTGGTACAACTATATTCTCATTCTTGTTTTTTTTAAAACACATAGTATCCAAAAAAATCCCAAAATATTTCTCTCCTTTTTCTCTCTTGCTCTCTAGCGTTCGAAAACTACACACACATACACAACACATCATTTTCCAAGTTTTGATAAAAAAACGTAAAGGTGTAGGTTCATTTGGGTTGATTACAATGGGCGTAGGTATATAAAAACAACGTTTAGGTTGTTGGTTTCGTGTCGATATCGTCTTCAAAACCCTCTTTTGTAAGTCACTTTATTTCATAAATTCTTGTACTTTTGAATGTCTAATGATGCATAGATGTTGGTTGTACGGTGCGTTTTCTAAAAATCGAAAGCTAAAAGTTTTAATATAAATATAAAGGGTGCGTTTGGTTCGAGTTCCAAAAGAAAGAAAATAAGGAAAAACTCACTTTAATATTTTGGTTGTGATGGTTGAATAACATTTATATACATAATAGCTTATTTCCATTTTCGGATTAAAAATAAGCTCTCAAATAGCTTATTGTGATTTTCGTGGCTTACTTGGTTTCGGAAATAAAAAGGGGTCACAAGGAAAAGTGATTTTAGTTATTTACCTACTTTTGCTATATTTTTATAACTTATTTTGGTAGCTTATTTTAAGAACTAAAAGTACTATATAGCTTATTAGCTTATTTAAAAAGATATGTAATTGGTTTTGGGCTTACAAAACCCACGGCCCAAAAAAAGGCCCAATAAGCCGCGGCTTATTGTGGACCTTTTTGTGGTTCGACTTATTTTCACGACTTATTGTTTGGCTTATTTGATTACTAGAAATACTTAATCGCGTATATTGTAATTTATGTTCGATTTCGGACATGCAATATTTTAGGAAAGGTTGTTTTGGTCATATTAAGGCCACGACCCAAAATGGAAGCCCAACAAGCTTCGGCTTATTTTGAGACTTTTCGTTCGGCTTATTTTCAAATTATTTGAAATACCCGTTTTAGTCGGAAAAATATCGTTTAAGTGGTTAGATAGCTAGTTGTGGTTATTAGGCCGAAAAGCCCAATAAGTGCGCGGCTTATTTTGTTGACTTACTACTTTGCTTATTGGACTTTTTTATTTTTGATTTATTGATATTATTGAATTTTATATTATTGGGCTAATTAGTAAACTTATTATTGGGCCTATTATACACTAAATACTAAAACGAAAATTTTTAAACTAATATTGGTCCTTAAGGCCCAATAAGTGAAAACTAGTCAACTTGAACGTGTAAAACGGATTTTTGGTATACTTATATCTATAGAAGTCCAAAATTTTTTAAATAGTAGTTTAGAAGGTAGTTTGTAGAATTTGGTCGAATCGTGAATTTAGGGCTCTGTATTGTAGATTCTTGAATTAATTTTAGGGAAAAGTGTTTGAAAAATGAGGTCTAAGACCTTGGAAAACGTTTCATAAACGAACGGGTCATGCCGAAACTTTATAAAAATTTTAAACTTAGAATATTTTACTAAAAACTACTTTCCTAGAAATCCAACAAAAAGACGAAATAATAAAAAGTTACGGAGTATTATTTTAATAAATCGACTAAAAGACAAAAAATATATTTATAATTTTATAAATTTTAAAACTTTACTAAACTGGTTTATGTAATTAAAAACGCGTCATTTCTTATAATCAATACAATTAAACTTGGTAACTTGAGCTTACCGGGTAAATTACCGGAACATATTTTTTAATATCTATTATCTAAGTCTTGTTATGTTACTTGTCTATTTTTCTTAAATAGTATAAGTATATAAAATCTAATATACATACTTTCACATGTCTTCTCCAAGTCTAAATCACCAACCATCACACAACCACTACTACTAAAAGCAGTAATACGAAAACGATTTTCAAAACTCCTATGCATCAATTTTAAATACACATTTCAAACATAATTCTAAGTCAAACAAATTGCTAGGTCGTGTCTGGAAGCCGTTGTACGCCGTTGTTTGACTACCATACTCTCAGCTACTATTTATCTTTATTTGAGGTGAGTTCTCGTAGCCTCACTTTTCAAACTCTTTTCCATTGGGGGAAAATGATACTCAAAATCTATTTCAACTACTTTTAATATTGTGTAAAAACCTTTTCAATTCTTTTGGACAACGTTATGTGCCTATGATTGCGTGTATGAATGCTATGTGAATACTATGAGATTAATTTATGCGAAGTTCCACTGGGAATTTTTGCACCACACTATACAGCCGACTGTGTAGCTCCAGCTGGTAGGCGATAGGTTCGAAGGACTATAAGCGCGCGAGGATTCTATTGGTTTGTTAATTTGGGTTGGGGTACCTGGTATGATGTGTTGATGTGTTGTTAATCTAAATACTATTGTATGCATTCTACTTTCATATTGCACTACTGTCCACACATTTAAACTTTAGCACAGTTCTTGTTTGATTGAGTTGTGGAGTTAAGTTAGGTTCAAAGTCGTTACTTAGCTTAAGGTTTGTGATGATTTTGCCCAAGGATGGGAGAGCTTACCTTCGACTATATAGCCGCCTGATAGTTACTTTAGACTGGCACTCCTTTCCACTTAGTAGGATAAGCTTGGATAGAAACGTCATGATTTTAACTTTTAGTAGTATTTGACTATGTCACATAAGCTATGACCACAACACTGAGTTCTGATTCGACTCTTAATCACCTTGAAGAAGTTTAACCTCCATGGAAATTCTAAAGTAACAAACTTTAGTCTATTTAACAATGAGAAAATTGATTCACACTTTGACCTAACTAAAAACCCACTGGATTCTAGTGATAGACAAACGGACCGAACCTTAAGTAAAGCTAAGCCGATGATTAACAAGTATCCCACCCATAAAAAGACAGTTTGATGGATTGACTTCATGTTATAAAAGAAACAAACAAAACTCTCGTTAGGAAAGAAAGCAACTAGAACGTAGATAAGATCTTGGATTTCAAACATAAGAGGGAACTTAAGGCAAGGCTCAACCGAAAGAATTTAAACTTTTAGACAAAAAAGGAAAAGACCGACAATCTGAAAACGGTAGGAAACACGACAACGTCTCCCCGATGAAACATTTGTTACCCTTGGAAAACATCCGAGTCGACGATCAGACTAAAACCATGCTAGGAAAACCAGTAGGAACCGGATATTGTTCCTAGTACCCTTACCTATCCTTCTACATCACATCATCAGATAATTCGTCAATAACAATCACCAAACCTACAGACTGTTTAGATTAAAGGAAAATTAAGCCGCCGAAGGATGTTGGACCTTTGAGATCACTGAGAGAATCAGACCAGTAGCCTATCGATTAAGACTACCTCAAGAACAAAGCAGTGTTTATGACACATTTCACGTTTCAGACCTCAATAAATGTTTGATTGACCTAAACCTACAAGTACCTTGATAACCTTTAAAACTAACCCTTTTTGTATATATAAATTATAATTAATATAATAAATATATAAGGATAATTTCAAGATTATAATTCAATTGTAGTGAGTAAGTATTCCGAAAGATTCAAAGAAAATTCCTTTTGACCAAAGGAAAAATAAAAAATCCCTCGGGTCGTTCTCCCAATGAGGGGTAAATTGAAAATCAAATATGTTTGTGACCGCGCGTTATGAAATGATTAAGTGTTTTTGGATTGTGATTACTAATTACTTTTCTACGTAATTAAAAAGCAAAAACGAATACGGGAAACCTAAAAATGAAAGCTAAAAGCGATTTAAACTTAAAAACGAGAACGAGGTTCGAAGCCCGTTCTTTAAAAATCAAATTTTTACAAAAATAACCCTACGAGTGCAAAATTAATTTTCCTAGGTGCAAAATGATAAAAGAAAATTTTGAAAAAAATAATTATATTTTTTTTGACATTTTAATAAATTTTTATGAATTAAAAATGATTTTAACAAAAATTAAATATAAAAAATACTAAACGATTTATTAAAAATCTAAAAAAATTACAGAAAGTACTTTGAAAGGAGCTTAATCTATGAAAAATAAGTTGGAGTTTCCAGCTTATCTAAATAAGCCAGAAATAAGCCAAAAATGGCTTATAGGCTTAAAAGGAAAAATGACTATAAGAAATAAACAAAGCAACACAATAAATAAATAAAATTGAAATTAATACATAATATAAATAATAAGCAATAAGACAGAAAATATAAAACCAGATTGCCCAACTGGTGCCGTTGTATTGTGTGTTATGATTGTGGGACGATTATGTGACAAAGGGGAGTCCAAGGTTCGAATCTTGGCTCCCTTTTTGGTAAAACTCTCATTTCTTAATTATTTTAAAACTATTAAAACCCTCAAAAATAAGCTACTTTAAAAAAGACAAATTTTTTGTACTTTAAAAATAAGCAAGAAAATAAGCTAAGAAAAAGGCAGTTTCACTTTTTACACCAAGGTATATATAAGCAAAACTGTTAAGAACTTTTTTGACAAATAAGCAATTAAAAAGAGGGAATAAGCAAAAACAGATGGGGGCCTAGACCTAATAAGCAAAGTTAAACAAAAATAAGCAAAGTAAAACACACAGTTAAGCTAGAATAAGCAAATAAGCAAATTGCACAAACGATTGTCACCACAGCCTAGGGACAAGCTTATTGGGCATATTCTAACACCTAAAGGGAACCTAATGGCTAACAGCTTATACTACTTGAAAGATTGGCTTATGGGCTTTATAAAACTGCAAAGAAAATTAAGTTTGAAGCTTAAATAAGCTGCTAAAAAGCTTATGGAAAAGGGCTAGTTACAGTGAGTGGCTATTTTTTGGTTTTCTTGAAAAGCAACTAGCAATAAGCAGGCCTCAGAATAAACTAGTAAATAAGCTGAATTTGAAAAAATATTGTAAAAAATCAGATTTGGAAAACACCACAAAAGACTTAAGCTCAAAATTTTTAAAAAGCTAAATCAATTTTAAGTGACTGAAAAATAAAATTGAAAAAGGCAGTTTTTAACTAAGAAAGACACTAAACCAAAAATTGGCAGTTTTAAAAACACAAAAGGTAAACTAAAAGGGACTGATACTATTCTATTTAAACACTCAAAACAACACCAATAAAACCTTAAAAGACTGTTTTAAACAAGCTCCTCAAATAAGAGCTTTGAAACTGTTTTTTACTCAGAGTTTTGAAGACCACTTAAGAAAAACTTTAAAACAAACTTTTAAACCTAAACAACTTCAAAAACAGATTAAAAATACTCAAAAACAGCTTGCCAAAAGTGGCCAAGTGACCCAATGGGTTTTATACCAAAATGACCCACTTTTACCTCTTGACCCAAACACCCCTTTAGGTTCTAAAATCCTTTTCAAAACTAATTTAAGGGAAATTTAAGCAAAGATTTGAAAAACAGAAGATAACCAAGCAATGTTAAGCTAAAATAAGCACAATACAAGCAAGAATAAGCACTGGCATAAGAAATTAAGGAAATAAACAGTTTAAAGGCATTTAAAGGCAGTTTAGCACAAAGACTTAAACAAAGCACAAATAAGCAATCAAGAAATGACAAATAAGCATAAAAGACATGAATAAGCAAGAAAATACAGAAAATAAGCAGAAATAATCTAGCTATAGTAAATAAGCAAAAATGTAAAAGTAGAAAAACTTACAAGGGTCCTTAGCTTATGGCTATGAAATAAGCTTTTCAAAGCTTAAAAACCAACCCTAATGCTTCCCATGAAGCTTTAAACCAAGGCCATCCCTTATAAACCTTGCTCCTTTTGATTTGACAGATTCTTGATATTTTGGATTTTTGAGTTTTTTGACAGAAAATGAAAATGAGCTTTTATATGAGCTTCTAATCACTTAAAAGCTTATATAAGAGCTTAAACTAGGTATTTAAAAGACAAGAAGCTTAAATAACAAGTATTTAAGAATAGCTTTAAAATTGCATAAAATTAATTTGCAAGTATTAAAAGACATAAATTAAAATGACACGATAATTTAAATGACAATGTATTAAAATGACAGTATTAAAATAGTACAAATTAAGGTTTACAAGCTTTTGCCTTCTAAACACAAAAATTCGACAAAGAAAAATTGAACTATTCTAGCATATTTATACTAAAACCCTAAATCTTGAGTCTTCTCTTGCTGTGTTTGTTGTGTTTTCACTGTGAGGGGAGTCTTCAAAGTGAATCTTAGCCCTCAATTTATCTTTGTGCCCAAGTCAATTGATCAAGACCATTGATCCCTTGTCGTATGCCTTGTCCAATGGATGGGTTTATGATTGCCAAGGTGGCAATTTAGCCATGTGAGTGTGGGGTTTGGGATGGTGAAGTTTTTGGAGTGAAGGGAACAGTGAACGAGGTTGCCGGAAAAGGGACAGGGGAGATGGGTTTTGGCGGGTAAATTTGAGTTACTGTGTGTGTATAAGTGCAGGGTAAAAGTTTGGATAATTGGCAAATTAAGTCCCCCAGGGTGTTATGTTTTATTGCAATTGTCGTCCTTTGTGGTGTGTATTTTTTGGAAGGTTGGCAAGATTTGCCCTCAAGGGTGTGTTGTGTAGTTGCAAAGTTAGTCCTTTGGGAATAACTGAATCAAAAGGTTAAAACTATTAGAAGTGATAATGGTACAGAATTTAAGAACAAGGATGTTATTGAATTCTGTGGGTCAAAGGGGATCAAGAGGGAATACAGTAATGCCAGAACTCCACAACAAAATGGAGTTGCTGAGAGAAAGAACAGGACCCTTATTGAGGCTGCAAGGACCATGCTTGCAGATTCATTTTTACCTAACACTTTTTGGGCTGAAGCAGTTAGTACTGCTTGTTATGTTCTAAATAGGGTATTAGTGACCAAGCCTCATAATAAGACACCTTATGAACTTTTAACTGGTAAGATACCAATTATAAGTTATATAAGACCTTTTGGGTGCCATGTGACCATCTTGAATACCATTGACCACCTTGGCAAGTTTGCTGGAAAATCAGATGAAGGGTTTTTAGTTGGGTATTCTCTACAAAGCAAGGCTTTTAGGGTATACAATTTAGAAACCAAAAGAGTTGAAGAAAACCTGCACATCACCTTCTTAGAGAACAAACCAAATGTTGCAGGAAAAGGACCAACTTGGCTTTTTGATCTTGATTATTTAACTGATTCTATGAATTATCATCCTGTTAGTTCAGAGAATCAAGCTAACCTACATGCAGGTCAACAAGAAGCTAACCAAAATGCAGGTACAGAAGAGATTATTGATGCAGGGGATTCTGACAAAGAAGATGAATCTGCTCAAGACTGTTTTGTACTGCCAATATGGCCTTCTTATTCTTCACCAATCACTCCAGCATTAACAACAGATGATAAGAGAGAAGGTCCAAGAGAGGAAGAACAAGTCTTTATGGATGAACTTGAAAGACTTAAGAAGCAAGAAAAGGAAGCTTATGAGGAAGCTGAAGCTCTCAGGAAGAAGTTTGAGACCTTGGTTATAAAAGAAGGAGCTGCTAAGCCTAGCAGTACTAACATTTTTAGTACTGTTAGCACACCAGCTAAAGCTAGCAGTACTAACCTAGTTAATACTGTTAGCTTACCAGTTAGTACTGCCAGTCCTTATGAGGGACTATCTCTTTCTGATCCAACAAATCCTGAAGAAGATGATTCAGAAATACCTCCACTTGAGGATATTTATCAAAATTCCACTGATGGTATTTTCACTACTTCATCTTATGATGATGAGGGTGCAGTGGCTGACTTCACAAACTTGGAAACTGTTGTGAATTCTGGGAGATCCAAACTCAGTAGTTCAAACAAGAAGCAAAGTAAATACAAGTTCTGGAGCTCATGCTTTTGTTAGCTATGTTCAAAATCAAAAGAGAACTAACCATAAGGACTTTCATCATTGTTTATTTACTTGTTTCTTGACTCAACATGAACCCAAGAAGATTTCAAAAGCTCTTGAATCTCATTGTTTATTTGCTTGTTTTCCTTGTCTCTACATGAAACACCCAAAAAAGAGATTTCAGAAGCTCTTAAAGATGAAAGTGGGTTTGATGCTATGCAGATGGAATTGTTGCAAATTCGAGATACAGAAAGTTTTGGGTCTTAGTGATTTGCTTATGGGAAGAAGGGATATCGGTTAAAAAGTGGGTCTATCGATATAAGAAAGAAGGATGAAAGAGGAGTTGTTGTCAGAAATAAAGCAAGGTTAGTTGCTCAGGGACATAGGCAAGAGGAAGGGATAGACTATGATGAGGTTTTTGCTCCTGTGGCAAGACTTGAAGCCATAAGGATCTTTTTAGCCTTTGCCTCATATATGGGCTTTATAGTCTATCAAATAGATATGAAAAGTGCCTTCCTTTATGGGAAAATTGATGAAGAGGTATATGTGTCTCAACCACCAGGTTTTCTAGATCCCAAATATCCTCAGAAAGTATACAAAGTTGTAAAAGCTCTCTATGGGTTACATCAAGTCTATGTGGATGATATCATCTTTGGGTCTACAAAGAAATCTTGGTGTGATGAGTTTGAGGCATTAATGAAGAGTAGATTTCAGATGAGTTCAATGGGAGAGCTCACTTTCTTTCTTGGATTACAAGTCAAACAGAAGGAAGATGGTATCTTTATTAGTCAGGATAAGTATGTTGCAGAAATTCTAAAGAAGTTTGACTTTAATGTACTTCCAATTGAGACTCAGAAGCCTTTAGTCAAGGATGAGGAAGCCAGTGATGTGGATGTCCATCTCTATAGGTCTACGATTGGCTCTTTAATGTACTTGACTGCTTCTAGACTTGGCATTATGTTTGCAGTTTGTGCTTGTTCTAGGTTTCAGGTCACTCTAAAGTCCTCCCATTTAAGTGTTGTCAAGAGAATTTTTAGGTATCTATACCTATAATAAGGAAACCCAAACTTGGTCTTTAGTATCCTAGAGTGTCTTCATTTGGACTTGGAATTTCTACTCAGATAAAGATGACTATGCTGGAGCAATCTTGCAGGAATCCACAAAACAGGGGTTGTCAATTTCTTGGCCGAAGACTCAATTTTTGGGCAATGCAAAAAGTAAACCCATGTTGTACCTTATACATACAGAGGGCAGAAATCTGTTGCTGTTGCAAGTTTGCTGTGCGGAAAGTTTTGTGGATTCAGAATCAAATGTTAGTCTAATGGTTACAACTTCATAACACCACATAAATCTACATTGATTATGAGAGCACCATCTTGCATTGGAAAGAATCCAGTATATCATCTCCAAGACAAAGCACATTGCTATTTGGAACCATTTCATAAGAGATGCTTATGAAAAAAAAAACTCATTTAGGTGATTAATAATCAACACTTGTTGACAATGTAGCTGATTTACTCACCAACGGCATTTGATGTTAACCAAGGTTTTAGTTCTTGGTTGTTAATATTGGGATTTTAAATCCATAAACTGAATTGGTTTAACAGGGTGGCTATCACTGCTTGTTGTTGTAAAAGTTTGTAAAGAGAAAACATGTCTTAACATAGGTGATGTACTTTCATAAGATCGGGTAAGTCTAGAGGTTTGAAAGAGTTTTTAGGAGAGTTGTTTGAGCAGAGTTACTAATGGTACTGAAGCACTCTAGTTACCTACATTGGTTCTTTATTTGGTTTTGGACAAAGTTAGTACCGCAGTGGCAAGTTAGTATCGCTCGGGAATAGTTTTTGTACCGCTTTGAGACGATAAAGAAAAATACCGCCGAGGGTACAAAGTGTAAATTGAAGCGGTTTCCTTGCAATTAGGTCTCCTAAACCATATATTAAACAAATATTCATATTTACGCAGAGTTTCGTACGCCATTCTCACTCTAAACTACATTAGACACTTACAAGCCATAATATCTATCTTCACGACAATCTCTACTTTCAAGTATAAATGGCTGTGGATTTGATTCTCATGTCACGAACGCATATATCATGTCGCATAATTGGAGAAATGTCTGAAGGGAATGTAGAGTTTCCTGAGATCTTGATTTCTAATGCGAAGTTCATTTCATCATTTGTCTATCCTGTAGTATGTTGTATCTACTACATATTTTCGTTGCAACAGTTTTGTCGTCATGCTAAGTCCAAAACACAATCAACAATGTTAGGCACATTACTGCCAAGTAGCTGGCAAGTCTGTGTCTATCTATGTGGCATCAAATAAGAAGGATACTTCTTTGTGTTGATGCTGATGGGTTAGGAACTCATTACCTAATCAAGGCTTATATGTTTAATGCTATACAAAACACTAATGGCGAATATTAGGGGGATTTAACAGTGTTATACATTTAATATAAGCTTTGTTTTCACCCCATGGCAGGTTTTTATTTTCATACATTTAATCATTGATCTTTGTTCCAAAAAGTACCTTTGGGATAAATTCTTACAAAAATTGCCACTACTTGTCATTTGTTCTAACATTAATCAGAGTATAATTTTTCATAACATTAATTTTTGATGGTATGCTTAGGACAATTTAGATGATAAGAAGAAGTTTTAGTAATGTACCCTACATTTTATTTCTATCTTTTTAGGTAAACAACTAGTTAATGTACCTGTACCTTTAGATCATTTTCCTGTAAATACTTTAACTAGTAATAGTCTGTTCTTCATGGAAAGAAGGGTTAAGATTTCTCCAGTGAAGGTAACCCCTTTGTTTGTCCTATATGTTGGTATTACAACCACACTCAGGATGAGGGTGCTCTTCAGAAAAGGTCATCTGATAGCCACTACCTACACCCTATCACTGATCCCACTACGTGATGTACCTTTTGTGTCACAGCATGACTCTCATCCCATGCTCATAAACTATGTGATTGGTACCTATTGTGCATCAGCCTTTGACCCATCCCAAAGACCTTTCACCTCACTAACTTCTATTCACTGATTCTATCCCAGAAACTTCTGGTGAGAATCTTGGAGGTCATTCATCCAGTGATAAATCCCTTTCAGGGAATGAGGGTGACATGACCATCCAAGGTGTCTATGATCTTTGTCTATCTTTATGTAAACAGGTTTCAGATCAAGCCAAGGAAATACAAGCCTTGAAGGCTCAAATCACAAAGCTCAAGAAGCAGCTAAAAATGTCCATCAAACACATAATGCATATTGAAAAGTGTCTCATTGATGGCAAAGATTCCCAAGAAAGAGCTTTCAAAGTAACCATAGGGTACACAAAGAGTCTATATCCAAATACAAGGAGGAAGTTTGCAAAAGGTGTGTGACTCATTTAGTTCAAAGAGATCCACTTTGTTTTGATGGAATCGCATGATGAGATACAGGTTGATCTATAGAAACAGAGAATGCTCAAGATGAAGGGAGGAAAAGGAATTGGTGGACAAAGACAAGGAGATTAATGAGATGATAACTTAGTACTGAAGATGTACATTTATGTACTGGACAAGGAAAGGAGTTAGTACTGACTCTTGAGAAAGTTAAGTCACTGACAGACCAATAGTTAGTACGAGGATCTAAGTTAGTACTGAAAGGCAAATTGAAGGTATGATGACAGTTGAAGGTACTGAAGAGCACAAATGAGGGTACTGAAGAGAAAAAATAATAGGTTACTGAAGAGATCTTTGAAGGTTATGAGAAGCAAAAGAGAAGGAACTGAAGAGAAAGTGAAGTACTGATGGGACAAATTAAAAGAGTACTGAAGATCAAACTGAGAAAGAAATTGTAAACTTCAAGACTCTTAATACATTCCCTCAAATACCACTTCTAAAATATTTGGAGATGGATGAAACAATAGCTACGGTCGCTCCTCAACATGAGTAAAGCCAAAAGCAGTTTCTAGACGGTAAAGTGAGAAAGGTTGTTAGAGTTGAAAGGAAGTTGAAAGAATACTTGATCAGACCTAAGCATACCTCTACAAGATCACCTTCTCAAATTTAAAGCCTTTCCCAAAGATTGATCCAAAAGACAAAGGGAAGAAAGAATTGAGAGGCGGATGAATCTGAAGTTGAATCGACTGGTATTCCTCCAAGTGAGAAGAAGTTTTAAGAGCTGAAAGTGATGAAGAGTTGGCTAGGAAAAATACAAGAAAACGTGGGAAGTGACAGAGGAGGGGAAACAGAATTGCTGAAGAAAATGCTGCAAATGAAGATCTTATAAGAAATTTTGATGATATAAAGGCAAGGATTGAGGCAGATAGACTTCTTGCTGAGAAACTTCAAGAACAAGAAAGAGAGCAATTTAAATTAGACTGAAGAGCTATGTTCATTCATGACCAATTGCTGCTAAAGAAAGTTCCTTGTCAACAAGATCAGGAAGCTCTAAGAATAAACCACCAACCAAGAATCAACTCAGAAATCAAAGATGACTTCTTGAAGCATGTCGGGAAATTACTTAAAATGCTGAATTAGGAAATCAAGAAGTTTGAGGAAATATGAACTAAGCTTTGTATGAAAATATTAAGTGGTTGATGGAAGATTTCATCTCTTTTGGGTCTTGCTGAAGGTTGAAAGGTTATTCAAGAGGATGAATGAGAAAGGATAGTTGTTTTATCTAAAAGTGAAGTGATCAAGAAGAAAGCACAAGAAAGAAGGTCAGGAGGAAGTTAAAGATGATAGAGAGTACAGAAAAAGGAAAACCTTGGTACTTAGGAAAAAGATGAAGTCAGAGGAAAAGAAGATTTATTCAAACACTTCTGAAGATGATGTGACAAGGAATGATGAACTAAGATTGCACTTTAAAACCATAGCTCCAGATGAAGAAATAAGAAGTTGCTATGAGGTACTTACAGAAAATCATATAAAAGACATGGATAGACAGAGTAGTGTCCTGGAGCTAAACCCACAAACGGTTCAAGCTGAACATTTGAGGAGATTAATCTAAAAGTGGTTGATTAGGGTTGGACAAGAAGAGATACTTTTAGTATTGATGACTGTATTGTCCTTATTTGATAGAGAAGATCTAAATGTGTGTATCAACTCGGTAATGGAAAATAATACCAAGATGAGATGCCTGGAAGGTTTAGACAGAGTTCTTTGGGCAGATTTGATGGTTTTGTTCTCAACCCAGGATGATAATGGATGAGTTTTGGAGTTCATGCTAGATTGGTTTAATGTAGTTAGAAGTTGAATAGTTCTTCAGGAATACTTACTTAGTGACTGACACAGAGTTTAGTTATCAATTGCTGGTATAGAGAAGAAGTATCCTTTCAGAAAGGAACAGTAATGATGCAGATGCGTAAAAATTGAAGTTTTTAGAGTCTGAAGAAGATAATACTATGGCTTTGTTGTTGATTTAAATTTGTCAAGTGATACTTGCAGAGTTTAGAATCTGAAGAGTAGGATTGATGGGATTGGAGTAAGACGGGTTTGAGTGTTGGCTTACCCACAAAACAATATGGTCATTAGTTCACCATGCTTAACAGGCATAAGTACTGGCTAGTCCATAAGCACAATACGGCTTGGGTTATGACTTCTCAAATCGTTTATGGTGGACCATTTACCTAAAAATTTAGGCGTTCCTCACACTTACCTTGCTTTTGTGGTGATGAGTGGGATAGTCCATGATCAAACTGTTTCAGGTAAAGACTAATCAAATATGTTGATAGTGATTGTTTACTAAAAAACTATAGGTTTATCAATTGACCATGTTATTACAATGAGCACTTGGCTAGTCCAATAGCAAACGGTATCTTGGGTAAAGACAAATCAATTATGTTGGGATCGGTTGACTGATTACCTAAAAAACTGTATTGGTAATTAGCTCACCTTGTTTTTAAAATGAAGAAGAGTTAGACTATCCCAGAGCAATAAGGCTAACTGGTAATGGAACATCAAATACGTTAATGGATGGTAGTTTCCAAAAACTATAATAGGCCAACTTAGTTTTTTGGATTGTTGTGAAAAGTGTTGCTGAGTTGTGAGAAGACAATGTTGCTGCTGAAGAAAGGATAGAGTTTACAAGATTAAGAAATGATAAGAGTGTTTGGATACATCCTCTAAGGGTTTAAAGAAGAAGAAAAATTTGAAGAAACATGAAGTTAAAATGGTTCAACATTCATGTTTAAGGGAGGATTGTTAGGATTTATGTTTTAGTAAGTTAGTACCGAAGGTATAAATAGTTAGTACCGTTAGTTATAGTTAGTACTGATAGTACAAAGTGTTAGTACTGACTCAGTTAGTTAGTAACTTAGTTAGAAAATAGTTAGTAACGTTTAAGAGATGTGTCATGAGATTATATTAGGAAAAGTAAAGTATGCGTTTTGTAAGACTGTTCTGTAGGGTTTATCCTTTGTTTATAAAAGGATCCCTATTGGGCATAGTTTATAAATACGGTCCTCAAAGACATCTAATACGCAATTATCATATCTAAAATATGTTACGTAATCTGTAATTGTTCAAAGCAGATTAATAGAAGTTGTTATTTAGTTATACGTTGTTTTTCTTAGTACTTGTGTTGAGATTCCGCATCAACATATAGTATTCATAATCAGTGTTTCTATATAGTCAGTTGTATTTATACAGTTTGGCTATCATCCTTTATAGGCTGCAAAGATCTATCTGTTTAGGGACTCACAAACAAAGAATCTCAATCCCCCTCGACTAATAACTTCAAAAAGTAGCTAAGTGTTCGTCAAGGGGAATGAAAGAATCAAAAGTTTTGAAAAGCCCCGTTTTTACCATTTTAAAATGTATTTACTTATTCCTACACATATTTTTGTTCTTTTCATTTTTCTAATTTTTTTGTACTTCTTCATATTTAAGCTTCACCTAAAGACCGTTTAGACTTTCGTTATTTTTATAACTTTTAGGGATCATAGAACAAGATGTATTTTAATCCTAAAATGCCCCAAAAAAGGATAAATTCCTCGTCCTTGACTTTTCACTTATTCCAAACCAAGCTTAAAACGTAATCATGTTTTCAAATTAAGTTAAGATGCTAACACTACTTTATATTTGGCAATCTTGTGACTTTTCACTCCGACAATTATTATATATTAGCGTGAATGTGCCAATTTCGAATTTCACTATGGATCAACGGTTTTTGCAAAAATTCTAGCTTCACGTGCCAGACCCGAGGGTTTGAAGTAGTGTGAGGTGGCAGGGATAGAAGGGGGAATTGAGGGTTTGAAGGCGAGATATCCATGCTGTAGCGAACTTTCGTCTCGGCACATCCTACACTTTACGCCTATGTGGCTGCTTTGACACCCCACAAGAGACTGTATGAGACTCACGGGACCTTTGATTAAAACTCTTTTGGTTTCCCGTATATACATAGCTTATTTAGAAAAACTTAAAATTAAATAGTCTTTTTCAAATGCCTATTTAAATTTAAGAAAAATGAGGATCTTTCCCCTGTATTATATTAAATCTCATTTACTAACACTTAAATAAAATTAATTCATTCTTAAAGAAAATCCTCGATCCCTTTTAGAACGGCTTGTCACATCGGTTTAGTGAGCCATCGGCAAGAATTGCAGAAAACTTTATCGGTTTCTTCGGATTATTATTCTTACTATGGGCTTTCTTTAGAAGGCTGCAACATCGGTTGTGAGCCGGCAAGATGCAGCAAACTTTTATCAGCCCACAGTTTATAATTATTACTCATTTTTTTCATATATATAATACCATGATATAGAGAAAATTTTGTTTTAGAAAATTTAAGTATAATTTTGAACTAAAATTATTGATATCGACTATACTTCTAAAAATTGGATTGATTTACAGTTTATATTTTAATAATAGCACGTTATTTATTAGTCCGGGTTAGGAGCTTTTTTTTATGGGAGAAAAAGGAAAAGCCACAAATTTACATTACTATGAGCTCTTAAGATTTCCAAATAATCCTTGTTTAACATCCAACTCATAATTAACTCTATCATTTTTCGTTCTTCGCGAAGATTCGCGAATGCTTAGTCTAAAAGTTAAGGAACAAGCTAGAGCTCAACACGCTCGATCGAGTCAAAATTTATTCTTATTCTACCCAGCAGGAAAGTCAAAATTGTGACAAAACACTTATTTTATTTTTGAAAATTTTTAATTTTTTTCATTTTTTTTGAAATTTTGGTGCTAAAAACGGGATTACGCGAAAACAACGACTGCAAGCCAATCAAATCGAACTTAGACACACCCCCCATACTAGAATTTAACATTGTCCTCAATATTTAAGAATGGTTCTCTACGTAAAATCCTAAGCCCGTTTACTTAAGTATGACTTAAGATAAACGTTAGTCGATAAAGATTTGGATATCGGATTACCACAATAATGAAGCGATGATGTGTAGCTCTGTGGAACGGATTTACAGGACAAAAAACTGAGCAAGCACGAGAGGCTTCAAAAATCCAGGAAATCCTGGACAATACAACACAAAACACGAACACGGATAATGGAAGAGGCGAGCCTCCTCACAACAACAAAAAACACTTATTCATTACTACTTAACTACTACTACTACGATAATACTAGGATAAGCATAGGTTGCCACCCACAAAGCGCTTGTTTTAAGGTCACTTAGTGCTTGACCCGATCCCCCCCATTACTTGAGATGGTCAAGCGGGGTTAGAACGTGGGGACTCGGGAACATACATAGGCCTACGGTTGTCCTCTCCATAAGAGCAAGGACAAATCTCCATCGGGCTTTTAAAATTATGATGACTTTGAAAGACTTTAGGTCCCGAATAGCTATTCGGTGGTGAAGAGAAAAGATATGAACTCTTTTAGACAGTGAGAATCCCGACGGGTTTCAAAACATTTTCTTCATTTTCGAACGATACGAGGAGTAAAGCTCATATAGCCCAGGAAATTCTTTGTGGAACAGGATGATTCATAAAGAGGAGGATTAATATCCTCAAGCAATTTAATGACAGCATTAGTGGTTCTTCTTTACTTTATTTTCCGGTGTGCAAGATTGGTGATTCAAAGAAGTTTTCATGATGAGCATACCGGAATTAGATACCTTGTCCTCGTTGTTGGTCAGAAAACAACAGCATCAACGCGGTAATATCCTCATAGAAAAATGAGTCACACCCGAGAAAAGGAAGGTAATCACTTGATCTAGGGAGATCAAGTTTCAATCAATGATTTTAAGATTCTTTTGATTTTCTTTTCCTTGGAGTCATATAGATCATCCATATGTATTATCATTAACGGTTCTCCAAGATCAAAAAGTTCATCATTAATAAGCATCCCATAATGGTGGGGATGGGAGTAATCAACGAGCAGGTTCACTCGGTGAACATCTTCAAAATGGTATCAACAAGATTGATATCAGTGAGAATTTCAATCAACCGAATCTCTCGAGAATAGAATCCATTTCCCTTGATAGGTTCCATGGTAAAGCATATACTCTAATTCTTGATGATTGGATTCGGCATCAAAGGGGAACGATTGTTCATATTTTGGGTTAGAAATTTGATCTTATGTGAGCGAGTTCATCGGCGAACTACTCAAGAAAATAGTCGCTAGTATCAGAAATCGGGAGACTAGGTAAAGAAGAAGTGGTACTGCCACTTAAAGACTTATGAAAAAGGAGGGAGAGGAGATGAAGGATTACTTTTCCCGGTGGAAAATGAATCACTTACGATGATAAAGATCTCGAATTTCTTTCCTAAATTAAATCACTTTCTTCGGTGGAAGTAAGTGTAGGGGAAGAAGAAGAAGACTTGTTCTCGGGTTCCAAAAATTCGGAGTTGGGATTGGCACTCAATGGAATTAATCATGATATGGAGGGGAGATCTGTGGTTTTATAAAGATTGAGCATGTTTCCATAATGCCTTCCTATGATCAAAAAGATATCATCATTAACTTCCTGGTGAGTTAAGTCGGTATGTAGAGTGTGAAAGCAAGAAGTGGGATTGACCACATTGGATGATTTGTTGCAAACAAATCTTTAAGAATTTCCTTATGTGCAAAACATTGTAGACCATTCAATCATGTTTGATTGATTTCTGATGAGGTTCGTTTTGAATAGCTTGAAGGGGTCATCTCTATATGTTCAGTTTCGTCTTTATTACCATCAAGCATTATCATTCTTATTCAATGAAACGTCATTCAAAGCTTCGAGCGGTCCGTAAGAATGGTCTACCCATATTGAGGGGGACAAGAGGATCGCTCTCAGAATCTAACGTTGACAAAATTAGCGGGAAATGTAAACTTCCATACTCTGGTTGAACAGAACATTCTTGAATTCGACCGGAGTGCAAACTCTCTACGATTAGCAAGTTTTAAGGGTCATTTGGCGTAAAATTAAGCTAGGGGTATTCCTAAATTTATCCACACCGAGAGTTGGCTTTCCAAATGTTGTTGTAGTACACTAGATCGGCTATGGGCTTTGCACTTGAGATCACTCAAAAAAAAAAACCACACGAAATGAGAAACATTTACCTTAGGGGTCACCTAAGTTTTTTGTGGTAACTTTTTAAGGATAACCGCTACGCATATTTTCATTAAGGGGTTACCACTTTTATCTTGTGTTGCCATTTAATAAGATTTCTCCTTGTTGGAAAGGAGATGGCATTAAGCCGCCATTTTTTGGTATTTCGGGATTAGAATCAAAAGCATCGGCAAGAGAGTTATTGTGTGAAGTTGTTTACAACATTTGCCAAAATTTGTTTGATTTGGTACTTCATTCTTTTCATTTTTGTTTCTCCCTCTTGGTTCATTCTTGACGGATAAGGGATATGAGGGTGAAGAGGATCCCTTTTGGTGAATCACAAAGTTTCTTTGAGAAGGAGAGGGTTTAGCCCTTTTGGGACTTGAGGAGGTGGGACCTTAATGGTATACTCACCATGTTCCTGGTTTGTTAAAGTCTCCTCCTCTACACGTTCATCCTCCTCCGGATTTATAAATGGAGGAGGCATTGGAACGGTAGGTCCATCAAGAACAAGACCACTTCGAGTGGTAATGGCTTTCAATTAACCCTTCGGGTTAGAAACGGTGTTGCTAGGGAGAGATCCCGAACCCGAGGTAGAAGCGGTGTTCATTTAAAAGAAACTAGCCATCATGTTCTTAAGCTCATTTGTTTGATTTGACATTGAAGCTTGAATTGAATTTTTCATTTCACTCCTTAAATCGTTTTTCACATTGTTAATTTGGTTTTGCATGGATTTTATAGTAACATCATTCATTTTCTTAATTTTCTCTAACTCACTTAAAGGAACACTTTGATTTTGTTGAACTGGAGCTTGATAAGTTGCATTTTGATTGAAATTGTTTCCTCGGTTATATCCTTGAGGTTGGCTAAAACGGTTTTGATTATTTTGCCCGTTTTGTTGAACAAAATACGGTGGTCTTGTTTGATTACCACACTCGGAGGACGATAACCGGCATTACCCTGATTGTAGTTACCCGCGGCTGCTGCAACGTATCCTTGAATATTATCCTCATATTCTGGGAAAGTGTTGCCATCGGCGGCGAGACACTGATAATAAGGATGAGGACCACCGCACTTAACACATATCTCCTCAACGGCTTTTACGGAAGCTGGAGGTGGGGTATCTTGAAATTGTTTTAGAATAGCCGTCATAGCGGTAGTCACAACACTCGTTTCTAATTTACTGCATGAGTAAGCTTGGCTATATTGGAAGAATAAGAATTACCATCACTTGATTTCACTTGAGAAACAATCGATTTGTTTCGTGAATTACGGACTTTGGATTTGTTTTCGATAATTGTCAACACATCTTGAGTACTTCTTTCCAAAAGATTGCCACCGGCGGTAGAATTCAAAGAATCTTGGTCGGTTGGGTTTAAGGCATTGTAGCAGGTATCAAGTTAATGC